>MKGJ01000049.1:0-38027 GCA_002018255.1 Bretziella fagacearum | reverse complement strand
GGGGGGGAGGATTTCCATTGCCACAATTTCTCACGAGACGCTTAACGGCGAATAGCGAAAGTGCCGTTGGTGGGAAGAGTGCTGTTGGTGGTGGGCACAGTGTCTTTGATGGTGGGGAGAGACCAGCACTTGTCAACAATATTCGAGCTAGTCGAGTAGATTTTGCCAGACCAATACTTGGTAGCAAAGCCAGTCAAGTTGAAGATGAGGTCAGACTTGAGGGCAATACCGTTCTCTATATCAGCAGCGCAAGAGGCGGGGAGGGAAACATCAGTACTGGGGGTGTTACCGACACCGTCGACACCAGCACCCTGATCACCGACAAGCTGGAAGGTGTTGGTCATGGACGAGGTCATGGAAACACCAGTGGACAGGTCGATGAGGCCACCGAGAAGCTTGAAGGCGAGCTGGACAGTGAGGTCGGCGTTGGGGTTGACCTTAGCAACAGCATTCTCCGAGATGTTGGCACTGGCAGAGTAGACGGGCTTGTCGAAACCAGTGGCAGAGGTGTTGTTTTTGGAGAGGAGATCGACATGAACCTTGCCATCAGGGATCGAGAAGGAGAGGTCGGCAGTTACATCAACAGCGGCGTCAACATCAATCTCAGCACCGACAGCGAACTGGACACCAGGACCAAGCTGGATAATACCAGGAATAGAAACCAGATTGTAAGTCAGATCCTGGGGAGCGTACTTGAAGACTTGCATGTACTTGGCCTTGACCTCGGCGGAGATGGCAACCTCGGAGTCAAAAGCGACATCCAGATCAAAGTAGAGCGCCTCGACCTTCCACTTCCAGAAGTTGTAGTTGAGCTTACCCGAAAAAGTAATGGTGGTTGAGAACCAAGCCTCATCAGCGGTAACGTTGATGTACTTGTAGTCAGTGAAGAGGACAGTGTCGTTGGGGAGAGCCTTGGAGAAAGAGACCGAGGTTGAGGGGTTCAGGGACATGCGCTTGGAAAGAGAACCAGCGGGAATGGAAGAGAACTCCATCTCAAAGGACTCCGCAATGTCAGAGATCTCAACCTGCTTGGAAGTAATGGTGATGGTCTGCTTCTTGGCATCACCGACAATCTGAGAACCGACGTAGAAACCACGCTCCGCATCGTAATCACAGTTACCACCGTGGTTGGTAATCAGGACCAGGTCATCATCCAGAGCCCACTCGGAAAGAGCCTCGCTGTAGTCATCGGCGCTGTCAAAGGCAACAATAATGGAGCCAGTGGGGCACTTGACGCCCTTGACACCGTCGACATCCTCAAGCAGGACAGCGGGCGAGGACATGTTCAAGGCCATGTGGATCTTGCCATCGTTGGAGGCAGAAGCAGAACCGTACGACATGGAGACGTTGGTCCTGGGCAAGATGCGGTTGACGGGCTCAGCCTCGATTTGACGCTCGGGGGTAACGGGAATGTAAATCTCAGTAGTGTTCTCGACCTTGGCCTCCAGAGTGGGCTTGACGATGATGGTGGTCGAGGCCGAGGACATGGGAAGCTTGATTGTGGACGAAGGAGTAATGGAGAGAGTGGGGAAGGAGGTGGTGGTGGCCTGGGCCTTGTTCTCGATATCGGCGAGGGCGCTCAGAGAAGGAGTAGCAGAAGAAGAAGAAGCAGCCAGAGCGGGATCTTCGCCCATACGGACGACGATGACGCGCTCAGTGCAGGAGTCGCAGCCGGCAGGAGCAGCATTGACGAGAGCGGCGGGGGCGGCCAGAGCGGCCAGGAGATAATTAGAAAGACGAGCCATTGTGAATTATACCAACAAAAGAATTGGTGTGAATAAACAGCATATGCGGAAGAAGGTAGATAGAAGGGAAGGAAAACGAGAGACTGTGATAATAATGCAATAGTGAAAAAGAATGACAAGAAAGAGAGTGGCTAGAACTGTAAAAGCTCTGAGTGTTTGCGATGTCGCCTGATGAGATGATGAAGAAAGAAAAAAAGAGGAACAAGACCGGAAAGAGAGGCGAGATCACAATGTCTTATATACAGGATTATCAAGAGAAGACAAACGATGGAGATATCGCGTAACGTCAGATGGGATTCCTTGGCCCCTCCTCCCACATGAAGAAACTATAGACAAAAGGCTAGTCCAAGATCGATCCAAGTCTGCATCGAGGAACGCTAGCTAGGGCCATGTGGGCATGTAGTCTACATTCTGTAATACCTTACGCCCCCCTCTAAAAGGGTGTGAGAAATAATACAAGGAGGGGTGTGAATCATGAGCCAAGACATTGGAAAGAAGAAAGGGCGGTGCGGATAATAAACGCCATCGTTGACTTGTTAGCTAAACTTACGCATTACTTGCAATCACACTTACATACATGTAAGTAACTACATACTTGGAAACTTATCCATTCCTGGAATAAAAGCACAGGGATCCTCTTGGATGCAGAAGGACCCCTGTTTCCTCTAGTATAGACAAGCGAGAGATCAGCATTGCAGGGACCATCTCTCAAGCAATTGAAGCAACGACAGGCATGGCAATGGCTGCTTTAAACGATGGAAAGTGAGCGAGATGATGGGGTGGCCGGTGAGTGGCCCGAGCAAAGAATCTAGGTACTAAGAAAACGTTGTGAGGATGATTAGATATGGATTGGAAATAAAGTGGGGGGATATATATATATGCAGGTACCGAGGTCTGTCACTTTTTAGCTTACCCAAATTAGCAACGGGACCAAGTAGATAGTGAAGCGAATCAATGCCTCTTTTGACTTGGGAGAGAAAACGGGGACCCAAACCTTGCGAATGGATGGTATGAACTTGGATCGTACCTTTTGAGCAAAACCACCGATACACGACTTTTCAAGTACACAGACTCTCTCTCTCTCTCTCTCTCTCTCTCTCTCTCTCTCTTTCTCTAGCGTCTCAATCCTCCCCAACTTTCCTCTTCAGCTTAGTCCCCCTCGTCTCTCGACCTTCATCCACCAGGTAAAATCTACTTTAAAAGAGGGGAAAAAAAAGAAATTTCACGACTCTCAGTCCCCTTCTTCCCAAACCAGTCAGGGGTCTCAACTCAAAACGTCAAGCTTTCTTGACTTTTTGGGCACTTGACGGCCTCCATTGGCTGGCCCTCTGTAGCCTCCCTCCCCCCGGTAGTATATGAAAACCGTCAAATGTGGGTCCCGGTCCACCTTATCAGCACCTTCTATAAGCTTTGGTTCCCTTCTACCTCATTTTTTACTGGCTCGCTAAATGCTCCTTTAAATTGACCACAGCATAAAATCAGCAACGCAACATTATGTGTTATTTTCGTAGGTAGGTACATTGCCATTGGTAGCTTGGTACTGTTGACGGCAGATTATACTGAGTTTCTACGATATCTCAAGGTGTTGGTGATGTGACGTGGAAGAGATACGAGGATCCCTCCCCCTTTTGGTAACTCGATAATTGCATATTACACTACCGCAGTAAACCATATGGGTGGCCCGTACCATGGCAGAATCTATATACCTTTAATAATAAAAAATACGTAACCACTGGATAATTACCGATAGTCTTGTTTCTCAGAGTAGTCTACTTCTCTTAATATTTTCTGATGATATGTCGTTGCCGTCAGTGTAGTACTAAATTAAAAGGAAAGGAACTCGAGTTCTTAGCGTGTACTCGATACCCCTAACCCTAATAATCGTCAGACGACAAACATCAACAAGATAAACCAAAATCAGAATTGATAATAAATTTCATAGTTGTGGATCCCGCATGAGACAATCAATCTCCGGGTAAACTCTAACAAAGCTATGCTTCCTCGATCCCCATGCAACCCTTTTCTTGTTTCCCTAATCACAAACCGAAGAATACGTCCCCGGTTTCTAGAAGATCAAATCATCTACATCACCAAATATATAGCCCCCTCCCTCCCATAACCCCCCAAATACAGTCTCAAACTCGGCCAAGACACAAATCCGAGGAAATAGTGGCCTCTGCTGTATTCTCAGACTATCAACAAGCCTAAACTGGAAGGACAATCGGAGAAGATAATGTTTATAGAAATCGAAATAGACTATATTCTGATACGCACACTCAAAGTATAGCTACCAGAGTTCCGACTGTGATGAATGGGTGATGCGGGAGATGGTCCCATAGTGTAGTTGCCTCGGAACATTTATTTGATCATCTGTACTCTCATTTCTCTTCCCTTTTTTCCCTTTTTCTTTTGTTGTTTCTTAAAGTTGCTTTAACTTGGGGAACTATGTCCTTCTTACTAGGCTAAGTATCAATTATATAATTTATAAATAAATAAAATAAAATAAATTCTGATAGTAGTGGTTCAGAGGATTTACAGGTCTGGATCAGTCTATTTATATCTTCTACGGAGGAGACCGAATCAACTATAGAAAAAATTATATAATATCAATCGGAAGCCAGGAAATATGGGATAAATGCATATCCCGTCAACCTGAATATTCAAAATGAAGAAGTTTGCGTGGTCCATGCCCTTGAATCAAATTTATTAGCTTATGTTTGTTCATCTTTAGTACCCGACTATCGGAATGATGTGTCGTTTTCTTCGTATAGACTTACCGGTGGCATTGTGTTGGTGACTATTGTATAATATAGAGAAGCTTAGTCTTTGTATTTTCTATTATGCATATCATGCTGGATGGGAATAACATAATAAAATTACTAATAAAATTACATCTGTTATAGGGACATAATAATGTAAATTACCTGTTATGAAACTGTCACTTAGACTGCAAGGTACAGACAGACACTGTTGAATACCATACCACCTTTAGTTAACCAACTACACCCAAGTATCTAGGTACTTACACTCATCTGTCCAACATCATACTGTATACTGCACATTTTATTCACGGCTCAATCTAATAAAATTGATGGCTCATTTTTGATATACTGGTGGCCCCCCCCATCTCCTATCAGTATCATGAACTATCACAACAAGCCCGCACCATGCTTTAGCATATACACGCCAATCAACTCCCTTTACATAACTCCTTGCTACCCTGGTATCACCGCCTATATCCTCCACTGACAGCCCACCCCGTCCACTACATGGTCTGTTCATTCTACGTCTGAGACGGACTGAAAGCCCTCTGTAATCAAACAGTCCAATGCATTAACCTGCTTACTCCTTGGTATACTTACATCACACCTAATCGATATCGTAGTCTTCCATCATTACTAGAACTGACTCCTTCAAAACTAAGCACACAAACATAATTTCTGCACTACCACTCTTGGAGCACACCCGCTTACTAATCTTGCCGGTGCAGTGGCAGTAGCGGCATTTGAAATGGAATGACAGTCTGGTTATTCGTTGGTATCTAAAACCAGTTCCATACTTTGCCATTATGGTCACTCCAAGGTCCTAGGGCATAACAGTAACAGGTGGTAGACAATATATAGCATGAAGATTGAGTTGAAAAATACCCATTGTTCACTGCTATATTACAGTGCCTATGTCACCATTATTTGACGGTACAATTGAACCGCCAAGGGTCAGAAACCCTTGACGTCACGTGCTGTGGAACAGTGGAGTCATTACTTGCCCGACGCCACACCTTCGGTGTGACGCTACGCAGATATCTCTCTGCGGTTGCTTTCGACCGCTCTCAAGATTAGACCTTTGAACGATTGTTCATCACATATACATCTTATATAGTTAGGTTAGCTTATAGCCTAGCTATTGTCTTCAGTTGCCTGTCAATTCCAAGTCACTGTAATTGCATAAATCCTTTGAATATCTTGTTGTCCAAATAGGGTTAGCTTATTAGCACTTATGCACCTCACACAACTAACCTCAAGATTCTGATATCTATTATATAGATAAGTACTGATATATAGGATTAAGGCAAACATAAACTTTCAAGATTCCGGGGAATTGCCTGGTAGAGGATCTGCTCAACTCTAAAGGTGCCATCAGGGGTGTGATGAATGTCGAATATACAAAGATGGTGTGTTGACAACACCATTTATTCATTAGGAACGATCCGGAACAAAATTAGTCCGGAGAAACATTCAAACTCTAAATACTTAACCCGTTGCAGCTCAATGGGCAAACAAGTATGCTGATTTTGTTGCAAAGTCTCTCCTTGGCTCTGATATTTTGTCTGTTGGATGACA
Source organism: Bretziella fagacearum (assembly GCA_002018255.1). Taxonomy (NCBI): domain Eukaryota; kingdom Fungi; phylum Ascomycota; class Sordariomycetes; order Microascales; family Ceratocystidaceae; genus Bretziella; species Bretziella fagacearum. The sequence continues at coordinate 31,942 of MKGJ01000049.1, read as the reverse complement.
CCCTAGAACATTGTGAGAGAAAATTCTAATCCCACGAGGTTGATGTACAGCCCGGAGCCAGTTCCCAAACAAGATATTAGAGTGACAGTAAACGGGGAGTGATTTATGAGGCAATATGTCTAAAAGCCCCTCTATATCACAGATATATGTAGTTACAAACTTAATATCAATTCCTCCAGGTTCATAGTCCATGTCATAGCATGATCAAAGGTTCAGAGTCATTATTTCCAATCACACCGTCATCCATATCGCCCTCTGTCTCCCCGGATCACAATAGGCCCAACCACCGGCCACCATCGGCATATCTCCACCCCTTAATTTCCCTCACAACTATTAACCGCTTGATGCAGCCCATTTAACCACTCATTGACTCTTGCTTCATGCTGTCGGTAATAGGCGTCCAGCTCACTACCAGCCCCGTGCGATTCGGCTCAAAAGTCTTCGTGTCAGCGTATGCTGTTCGCCACCACTGGGCTCTGGCTTCTAAAACTGCTGGTCTGGCCTGTTGTCCACCAAGTCTCCAAGTCTCCAAGGATAACAACACCTATATGTTGCCTACAAGTCATTTGTCACCTCTTGTCTCTCGGTAACCAGTGAGTCCCTTGACACGACTGCCAGCATCATATCGCCTATGAGGTGCATTGGCCAATGGCAGTCCGCATTGAGATGCCAAGACTCACCAAGAGTGACCATGAAGAGAAACCCGTGATGCTGGGGAAGTTGAATGTAACGGCACGGAGAGGAAATTTACGGCCAAGAGTGTTGTCGGAGGAGGTCGTGAGATGGCCAGTGTGTTGACTGAGCACATACTTGTGTGGGATCAACTGGGCCAGACGGAGAAGGGGAATAAGCTATAGCTGGTGCATGGGAAGGACATTGTGAGGAAGGGGGAGAGAAGATTAGCGAGTTTGAGGAGGAGAGACTTAACAGAGAGACAGAGGAATAGTTAAATGCTAAAGAGGGTGAAATGTACAGCAAATTCAATGGATAAGTAAGATAGAGGTGCCAAGGTTAGGTTGGTTTCACTATAGAGAAGTTATTCTTGGGTTGTCACCAGCTGATGCGAGCTAAAATCGTGGAAAGATCAACAACTGAGGTTAGTTGCTAAAGTACGAGTAATACGCTAAACGATCGACAGCTGCGACTAAGAACTCGTGGTATAGACGCCGAGATACCGATTATAGTATGATCCCTGGCTCAAATTATTAACCCTTTTCTACTGTAACAATGTCATACTACCATTCCGCTACTCAACTGTAATTTGACAGCTGGCAATCTGCCGATCTGTGGCTTTGACGCTTTTTGACTCGTGCCTGAGCGCGATGCTGCTCTGACGGCTGACAGGTAATGGCGGAAATGACCATTGTGAGTAGATATATGAAGGAGACAACGAATTGCTATGCTATAAGTGTACAACAAGTGGTGTAATTGCTGACTCAGTCGAGAGACGGACGAGTGGACGGACCTGAAGAGGACGGAGAATGGAAGTTGGGATGGTGTAGATAGAGGGCGATATCGCGTAGTTTTTACAAGCTCGCTTAGCTCAGTTGGTTAGAGCGTCGTACTAATATTCAACCCTTGAATATCAAGTAATGCGAAGGTCGCCAGTTCGACCCTGGTAGTGAGCATTCCTTCAATGTAGTTTTTATTTTAATTTTTTTTTGCTGCAGTTGCGCTTTTCCTTCCTTGGCTGTTCAAAAAGAACAGGAAAAAAAAGAATTACATCCTCTACAGTCAGAATCGGGTTCCTACCATGAAACACCGTCCCGGGGTATACATCAGTTGCCATATGGCATAAGCTGTCCCTATCGTGGGAATCATCATTCAGTGGAAATTCGAGGCTTTGAAAAGTCCCAAAAGGTATGCGTAATCTGGGAATCGAACCCAGGGCTAATCGAAATCATTACCGGATGGCAACGATTAATGTTACCACTACACCAATTACGCGTTAATTTATTTTGTTAAGTAATGCAACAACAATATGCTCTTTTGACCTTCTACGTGGGTAATAAAGTGGAGTTCATGGCTGACGTAATCTGGCCGGGCGCTTCTTGGGGGCGCAGCTAAAAAGTACCCAAAGACAATAATACTATGATGGTAAAGCGATGACAATCTCCGCAATCATCAGAACATATTGCGCCCATCGCAAACATCGAGCGAGCACTCCACCAACTGCTCTCTACTTTGCGACATAAATCATCATGGACTACGTTGTTCAAACCGTCGTCGCCGAAGCTGCCAAGGCTGCCGCGCACACTGATCAGGACCAGTTTGTCCCCCCCTTCTCACGCTCTCCTCCTCCTTCGTCCCCGCTTCCACTATTACTCATACTAATAACTCGTCTTTTCTGTAGGTGGCTCATATTCGGCTTCTTGACACCCGTCAACACAATCCTTGTCTCCATCATCCTATTCATGATCTCCGGCTGGATCTTCGCCCCGGACTTCCCCTCCCCGAACCATCCGCCTCCGGCCCGCCTCTTCCGGTTCTTCACTCCAAAGACCCTCCTTCCCAATAATGGCACCGACGGCAAGCCGATTTATCTGGCTGTTCGCGGCCGGGTGTTTGACGTTAGCTCGCGGCCGCAATTCTACGGGCCGGGAAGTAGTTATGCGAACTTTGCTGGTCGTGATGCTTCGAGAGGTCTGGCTTGTGGTAGTTTTGATGTTGATATGTTGACCGAGGATCTAGATGGTCCGTTGGATAAACTAGAAGGGTTGACTCCGGAGCAGTTGGAAGCCCTAGAGGGCTGGGAAGAGAGCTTCCGGTCAAAGTATGTTATTATTGGGAAGCTGATGTCCCAGGAGGACTATGACAAGCTTCAGACCAAGTAGATGATGCACACGCAACCATACGATTTTACAAGACTATGTCTCAATGCCTCTTGAACTACATCATCTCCATTAAAGAATGCGAGTATTTTTTATTATTTTGTGCTACTGCGTGATATAGCGTGCATTGTACCCTTGACCTCACATGCAGGTCCCGTAACTAAAACCCGAGGTTGCGCTGTCGCGAACTCGAGCCCAACCACCAAAAGGGGGAATTCATCACATGCGGCTCTTTATGTTTTTTTATTTTCCTCTACTATCTACATTTCAACATCGTGACTTTAATTCGGAAACAGTGGTTGTGTGACATCATTTACAAAGATTGTGCTGTTGTTACAGCTTAGTCATCACCCCTGCCTTCTAATTCCTCATCTTTTCAGCCTAATCAGGCCTAGTGCAGCATTCTGGCATGAACATGAATAACCGCCGGACTCCTACACTAGCAAAGTGAAAGCGTGATCGTGGCATCGGACTATTGTTTGATATTTTTCGCCATCATTACATGTTGCTCCTTATTTTCTTATTACATCACGTCAAATACTCTTTTATCGTCATTCTCTCAATCGTTAAGATACGACACTTTTTGTGATTTCACCGGTACTCCGACCGTCGCTGTGCCTCGCCAATTGACCGACCGACCGATCAACCGATCAACTGCCGTATTACCTCTCGAGTTATAGTTAGTTACCTTAGCTCCGAGTCTCTCCAACTAGCGCCATTTAATTCAAGACCCTGAGTTTCTCTCGCAAATCATTCTCTCATCATCCGCCCGTCCAACTACATCTCCTCTTCTCTACCCATTCCCCTCCGCGCGTCAAACCCTCGTACCATCTCGTCCAGCCCAAAATGGACGTCGCAGCTCCTCCTCCTCCTTCATCGGAGCCTCCATTCTCCGAGTCACAGTCCCAATCACAACCCCCGAAACAAAGCGCTACTGTCGACAAGCCCGAACTTACTCGCTGCTTCATATGTCTTACCGACGATGAGGACGCTCCGGAGATGTCACATGAGTGGGTCTACCCGTCGCCATGCTCACTCACTGCACACCAAAGCTGTATGCTCGCCTGGGTGCGCAATCGTGAACTTGAAAATAAGCCACTCGAATGTCCCGTGTGTCTCGGGACCATCTACCTCGACCAGCCGTCGGATGCGCTAGTGAGTTTAGCGGATCACGTGTCCGGTTTGGCGAGACAAGCCGCGCCAAGGGCCTTGATTGTGTTGTTGATGGCGGGGACAACGACGGGGATGGCACTGTATGGAGCGGGGGCGCTTTGGGTGTTTGCGGGCAAACATGCGCTGGTTGAATGTCTTAAAGAGGTGCATGGAATGCAATCGTACCCCAGATACAGGAGGATAATAGCGCTGCCTTTGATTGGGCCAGCGCTTATCCTGGGTTACAATGTTGGGCCGTTACCGATGCCCGTTAGTGTGCCAATGTTAGCAGTCGTAAGTTTTATTGTTCATCACATGCGCTATCCAAGTTACTAATCGGATTTGTGTCACAGTACGGATCATATCTTGTAGGCTTCGATCCTGGCACATTCTCATGGCCGCCATCGCCCAGCACTGCGCTTACAGTATTTCCCTACCTTCAAGCCAGCTACCGCGCTCTCTACCAAGCGCTCTTCCAAGAATTCGAAGACGAACTCGACCACAAACTCAACAGCCTCCCACCGGCTCTCATTGACGATCCCCCGGCCCCGATACCAGCCGCTGCCGAACATGAAGTAGACAACAACGTCGATGTCATCGCCGAAGCTCCTGCCGGTGGTCGCCTTGGTGCCATTTGGCGTGAAGTCCGCACAGCCTTCGCTTTCATTCAGAATGTCAATGTCGAAGCACAGATTGTGGAGGGTAACGACTTCGACGGCGAAGATGACAACTTCATGGGGCCCATGGGTGAATTAGAATTACCACTATTAGCCGAAATTGATGGTCCAGCACTTCACCAACAATTGCCGCCCCAAATGCCTGAAAACGAAGGTGATTTTGAGCCGTTACTCCAGGCTGAAATCGGACATCAACAGGAACGAGCAGCCGCGCATGTTATGCACTTCCGCGTGCCTGCACGTCCCCCACAGGTCGATATTGAAGACCCATGGGCCGATGCCGTCGCGCCCGTGCAATTTGTACCGCAGCCGCTTGTCCAACATGACCACGATCCCAACCTCGAGCCGCCACCCAACGGTGTCTTCGCCCATGAGCCACAGCCGCTACCACACGACGCTCTTGTTCCGAATGTCGTTCATATCCCACCGGCACCTATCGTCCCCGCGGGACCTCCTCCATTTCCGGCCCCTGCGGGTCCTGAGAGGGAGGAAGTAGGTGATGCTGTGCAGCAGCAGCAGCAGGAGGAGGTGGCGGCAGCGGAGGAGGCTGCAGTAGAGGCACAACAACGGGTTCCAGTGCCTAGGCAAGCGTTAGGAACTACCGTTAGTCAAATGTGCCTAAACATTGCTACAGCACTGGTGTTGCCCGGGATCTCGTATTGTATGGGAGAGATTTTGAAGTCGTTTTTGCCGAGGAGGTTTACGATGATGGCACGGATTCCGTCTTGGTCAGGACAGGCGAGATTTGAACATACGGGGTTGTTGCAGACGAGGTGGGGGCGGAGTTTGGTGGGAGGATGTCTGTATATTGTTTTGAGGGATGCTATTAGATTGTATATCAAGTTTCGCAGGACGAAGATCACGGGAAGTCGGAAGGTGAGAGGGATTCCGAGACAGGTGGTACAGAAGACGGGAGAATAAATGGGAGCGGGTGGCATTTTATGATTACGGATCATGATGATTAGCATTGTTGAACTTTTACAGGAGAAGACATAGAGGTACTGGTCATATCATGCAATTATTTTCAAGGGCTCCTGGGCCCGTTTCTACATTTAATATATCGAGTTGTCCACTTTGTTCTTTAATCGTATGTTTAGGGTTACAGGTGCATGTCAGGAAATTCTGCAGCTCGTTTATGAGCAAGTTTCTTTTTGCCGTCATGGTGGGGTCAAACGCACGACAATCGGCCAAAGACATCTACGTTTATAACTGCGCTCCTAGTGACATCAACGGCAATTTATAGAGGAGATTAAACAGCATAAGACTTTATTGCGGTAACACACTAAAAGACCTAGTGACATTGTGATTCTGGTGTAGGACCGCAGAAGATGATTTATTTCGCGGAGTGGACCTAAGAAGTTGTTAGTCTATGAAATTCAAATTATAGATATCACAAAGACATTGTAACGAAGACTTACGGGGCAACCGGAGCAGGAGCAAGCCTCACCGCAAGAGCAGTCGGCACCACAGTAGTTGACGGGAGCGGGCATTTTGTTTGTATGTGAAGAGGAAGAAGAAGAAGATAAACTTTGACGAAATAAGTAAAGAAAGTAAAGAAGAGAATCAGAATGAACAGAAATGGAAAACGCAGACGGTTTATATGTTGTGGAGGTTTTGGCTCCACGGTACAGAGGAAGCGGTGGGGTAGGTGCGTATCGATGGTGAGATGAAGGATTAAAGGATTGCTGGCGTTTGGATTTTCATGAGAGCGGGGTAGTAAGTTGAAGGGATGGACGTTGGTTTTATCTTTCGTCATAGAGGAATGGTTAGGATTGGAGATTGGGCGGGGAGGGGAGACGGCGTTTCTGGTGTTGGATAAAGGAGTGACAATGGTTCTTATCATTGATATCATGTTCACGTGTAGTTGACTTGAGGACTGGTCGCGATCACATTTGGGTACTGAAGATTCCCATTGACCCTTTCAACCATTGATTGTTCGTTACTACCGACATATGACCAATTTGATATTCCATTTATATTATATCAGGGAACCAAGGGCTGGCCCTAATAAGAATGAAGTTAAAGAGTACGAGATAACGCAGAGAGTATAGGAGTTATATCTTTGATGTTACTGTACCTTCCTGAGTTCAGTATACAGTTTGTTGAGTTCATGAATCGTATGAACAGAGTAAATTCTTTGGTGACCAATCACGATTTGATGTTCTCTAGTAATGGTTAGGTGCTGTGCAATTGATGTTAAGACCCTGTCCCTAACCACATATTATATCATGAGACACTTCTACCAAATACAATATATCCAGCCAGGACTATTGATTTGATGCTATAATAGATCTCAATCCATCTTACGTATCCTAACCTGTGTGTGTCTCATACTACAAATATCCGTTAGTCACTAAATTGCCACGTGTAACGCGGAGCTCTACATCGTCATCATGTATCCGGCGGCGGGAATCATACGGGCTTTCGTCAAAAAGTGGGTCCACAAACGGAGTGAATTCTTTCTCCTCCTTCCACAAACACACGGCTCAGCATATTATGGCGTAATTACCTGTTTAGTGGGGGTTGGAATATAGTGGATCTAAGACACGAATCAAGGGGAGCGGGCCGCTTGAGCAAGTAAGTAGTCGCTTGTTTGAACAGCATTCTGTCGCTTAATTTCTATGTTGTTTCTTCTCCCTTGGAATCTTTGTTCCAGTCTGCTTCATGTCTACACTTTTGGCCCACGTCTTGGAAAGGTGGTGCTTACAAAAAGCAAACTTTGTCTGTGAATGGCGCGCATAGAACGGTTTCGGGAGAATGGTCACGCGGGATATTGGTGTGGATAAAAAGGTAAAGTGGGCTGGCTATTCCTTTATCATTTTATGTGGTTGACTTGCGGCTTTTGTTGTTTGTTGTGGTATTGAGTGCGACACAGAGTGCGTAATGACTTGATAAAATCCACTTGAGTGCTAATCAATGGGACGAGATGAATGTCAATCAAGGGAAATGAATGAGACTGTACAGACAGACGGTCAGAACATCGGTCGACCTTGGTGTCTTGGTAGCTTAAAGACACCTCATTCAATCATCATCATCAGCAACTTTGTCATCAAGATTATCACTCAAGTCCAAATACTCCCCGCATTCCGCTAAAGCTTCCCCACCCAAAGCTTCCTTCCTTCTCCGCCAAGAGGAAATTAGCAACTGCTAAAATAAAAATAAAATAAGAAAAAAACAAAATAAAATAAAATAAAAGGCCAATGTCCTATTTCTTAGCATAGTTACCTTCACTTTTGCTGCCTGTTGCGGCCCCTGAAACCCGACGGGTCACCGGCTACAACAGGTTTGTTATAACCGACGTTGTTCCGGCTTTAAGCATAGTCCATCATGTTCTCATTGAAATAATACTCTTTTTTTTTTCACTCGATATTACACATGTCTTGGCTCAATTTGTGACCTATGGTCCAACTTTATTCACCAATTCACAACTCATTCACACAAACACACACTTGCCTAGATTCACAATGTCTTCTTTTCCTACAGTCCCTATAGTCGCCTCTTTGGATGCCATCTACCCCCCACCAACCCTCTCCAATCAACGTCACCGCTGGAACAGTCTAACCAACGCCTTCACCACCACCTTTGGCAATGCCCCAACCCTCATCTCCCGTTCCCCCGGCCGCGTCAACCTCATCGGCGAACACGTCGATTACAGCCTTTACTCCGTTCTCCCCTCCGCCATCACCCATGATGCTTTGCTAGCCGTCCGTACCACTCCGTCCACTGACCCCGACGGTGGTTTCACCGTTTCATTGCACAATACCTCATCAGAGTTCCCGTCTCGCACGTTTACCGTTCCCAAGGGACCCGTCCCGGTTGATGCGACTAAGCCAGATTGGAGTAACTATTTCCGCGCAGGGCTCCGGGGTGCCCTTGAGCATCTTTCTGTCTCGAAGACTGCTCTGGTGCCTCTTGATCTGCAGATTCTTGTTGATGGCAATGTACCCGTCGGTGGTGGTCTATCATCTTCTGCCGCCTTCGTCACCGCTACACTGCTGGCCACCCTCTATGCTCACACAGGTGTCGCCCCGACCAAATCCGACCTTACGAACCTTGCCATTGTCTCGGAGCGTGCAGTTGGAGTAAACTCGGGCGGCATGGATCAGTCGGCTTCCGTCTTTTCACAGGCTTCCTCCGTGCTGCACGTACGGTTTGTTCCAGAGTTATCTGCTACGCCGATTGCCATTCCATCTACAGATCGGGGGCTTGTGGTGCTGATTGCAAACAGTGGTGTGACGTCTAACAAGCGGTTGACAGCCCCAGTGCAATATAATTTGCGAGTCGTCGAGTGTACGATTGCGGCAGCAGTGTTGTGCAAGGTTGTCAATGGCGGGGAGTTGCCAAAGGATGCGGGGCCGTTGGGAGGAAGTCTGCATGGGTTTCATGATGTATATGTTGAGAAGGAGGCGTGTTTTGCGGCAAAGGGAGAGGAGGAACAACTTCAGGAGTTATATGAGACTGTGGAAAAGACACTGTTGAAAGAGGGAGGCTACACAAGGGAAGAAATTGCAGAGCTTCTGGGAGTTTCAGTGGCGGATGTCGAGAAGAGATATCTCTCGGCATTCCCGGTAGAAGCTAGCCACTTCAAGCTACGACAAAGGGCCTTGCACGTTTTTTCCGAAGCCGCCCGTGTCTTGCAGTTTATCAAACTTCTTGCGGATCCTCCAGCCGGTGGCGATGCTCTTCCAGCGGCTTTAGGGGCGTTGATGAACAAATCACAAGAGTCGTGTCGGGAACTATACGAGTGCTCGCATGAAGCTTTGGATGCTATTTGTGAGATTGCGAGACGACATGGGGCGTGGGGGAGTCGGTTGACGGGAGCTGGATGGGGGGGTTGTTCGGTGCATTTGGTGCCACATGATCGGGTGGAGGAGGTTACAAAGGGGTTGGAGACGGAGTATTTTGGGAAGAGAGGTGTCGATACAAAGGGGATGATTGTTGTAACGGATCCGGCTGGGGGTAGTGCAATTGTGGATATCAAGGCGGGGGTTCCAGGGTTCTAAGAGATTATCGTCGGTCATCATAAAACAAGCGTATAGGGCTTCTCCGCTGATGCCCCCCTAATTGCAGGTTGCGCGCTTCTCGGGAAATATATGATTGGTGCGAAGTAAGAACCTGCGTATACGTGTATGTACATAGGTTTTATATACAATAGTCTTGTACATATTGGAAGCGTGTCACTACATGTTCCTCAATGATGGCCTTGGAAGTCTTATGATCTACCAAGGTGACTCGGCTCATGAATCAAGATCTTGTTGTTCAATACCTCGCCGCCATCTCCCCATCCCAACATCAGCTAGGCCAATCGTCTGTCCACCATGCTCTCCCGCTTACTAATCCCACTAATCAGAATACGATAAACGGCAACAAGCTCAAATCCTTTCCCCGCACCAAACGGCACCGGAAATCAAAAGAAATGTTCTAGCGAGAAACTGCCGAAAAATCCATACGGGGAAACTATTCCGAAATGGGAAAGCGGGGCAAAGAAAAGTGGGGCGGATGGAATGGGGCACGAGAACCTCAAGGAATATAGAACATGACATAAACGTCAGATTTCAAGGTGAAGTTGCGGGAGGAAGAAGCTCGGACAACAGGTTGCTCTTGGTCTTTTGATTTCTAAGGGCTAAGATGGGTGGTTTTTTTTTTTTTTCTTCAAGATTCTGGAATCCGGTTGACGATTGCAGAAGCTAGAATGGCGAAAAGGCGGGATTGGTGGCAAATGGGGAAAGAAGCATGATAGTGGGGGGGATATCATAAATAAGGAAGGAGGTTACGTACATACATGAAGCTATAAAAGACTAAGCGGTTTCTCTGTTTCTTGATTGAAATTTTTGAATTGTTCCATTGACATTGTCTTCTTTGGCGATATTACTACCAGACGACATTAACGATTACTGACTTCAACGAACGACGATACACATACAAACATACACATACTACAAGATGCCCGCAAATCACGCCATCAGCATCATTGCCGATGGTCAGGCCAAGATCCAGGAGACCGAGATTCCGGCCCTACCTGCTGATGACTACATTGTCGTCAAGGTCAAAGCGGTTGCGCTGAACCCGACAGATTGGAAGCACATTGACGGCGCCACTGCAATGGGCTGTCTTGGGACGAATGTCGGGTGTGATTATGCCGGGGAGGTGCTGGAAGTGGGGAAGGGGGTAACGAAGAAGTTTGAAAAGGGCGATCGGATTACCGGGCCGGTGAATGGAGGGTGAGTTTTGAGGGGTGATCATATTATTATAGTGATGGATGGTTAGTTACTAATCATGATACAGGAATGCTTTCCGTCATATCGATGGTTCTTTTGCAGAGTACATTGTTGTCAAGGGTGATTTGCAAATCAAGATCCCTGAGAATATCACCAATGAGCACGCGGCAACTCTTGGTATTGCCGTAACCACTGTCGTAAGTTCATTCAACACCCTTGAACCTGACACTGAAAATCCCCCAAACACTAACCATTCAACTCTCACAGGGTCAAGGTCTCTACCAAGCCCTCGGCCTCCCCCTCCCCACCTCCCCCGCCACTGACTCCCCTTCTATCCTCATCTACGGCGGCGCTACCGCCATGGGATCTCTCGGTATTCAATACGCCGTCCTCTCCGGTTACACCGTCTACACCACTTGTTCCCCGGGCAACTTCTCCCTCGTCCGCAACCTCGGCGCCCACCACGTCTTCGACTACCACGACCCTCTCGCCGCCGAGGCCATCCGGACCGTCTCCCACGACAGTATCCGAGTCGCCTGGGATACGGTGACCACCCCGGATACTGGTGCTTTCTGCGCTGCGGCAATGTCTAGTCAGGGTGGAAAGTACTCGGCGCTTCTGCCCGGTAGTGAAGGGGCTGTGAAGGGGGTGAACGAAAAGATAGAGACAGCGATTACCTTGTACTACTCGGCGTTTGGAGAGAGATACAAGATGTATGCGGAGTTGCCGGTGAGTCCCGAGAATTATGAGTTTGCCAAGATGTTTTGGAATTTGGCAGGCAAGCTATTGGCTGAGGGGAAACTGAGAGCGACGCCTATTGATGTTAACAGAGGGGGTGGGGGTCTTGAGGGTGTCTTGAAGGGTCTGGATGAGATGCGAAAGGGTAAAGTTCGGGCTACTAAGCTTGTGTACGCTTTGTAAATGTGTGTGTAACTACTGGTAACTGGCTTGTTATAATTGATTGAATATTATAGGTTCCAAGTTTTTCTAGATGCTAAAAATGCTCAAATTCATAAATGTCGTGATACTCCCTTGCTCGGATTTTCCTTATTGATACATGGCCTTTAATTCCCTGACTCCTCCTTTCCCTTCTCTTGCCCCGGCCAAACCATCAAGTACCTTTCGGCACAATCCCCTGTGTGCCTCCTCCATACTCTTGGAGACAAACCCCATCATCCACCGACTCGCCTCCACGGTCACAACCTCGACCAACTCCCACGCTGCCGTCGTCCCCCGTTCATCTGTCTCATCTTCTTCCCGGATCCTCACCACATGGTATTCCGTCCACAGAGTCACTCCCGCCGGAGCATCGGCCCTCACTCGGAGGCCCGAGGGGAGACATTGAAAGGTGGATGTAAATGTAATGGTGTGGGCGTATATCTTGGGGAGGATTGGGACTTTTTCGGTAATGCGATATGCAGTCGGCGGCGGGAGGGAACTTGAGACTGGAGGTCCTGGAGGTGGCAGACGGAAGAATGGATCGGTTAGGGCGGAGGAAGAGGGCACGGGGAGGGAGATGTAGGAGGTGACGAAGGGTTGGGCGGCGATGATGGGGTGGTGGAGGTGGAGGGTTGATAGGACGGCAGTTGGCGATACGGAGGGTGGGAGGCGGAGGCGGAGGCGTATATGTTGGCGGGCGCGTGGGCGCTTATCGGGGGTGGTAGTTAGGGTGGAGGTTCCCGGGGGGAGCGGGATAGAGGAGAAGGTGAGTGGTGGGTGTGGGGCGGCGAAGGGCCGGGAGAAAGAGCGATGGTGGCGGATGAGGGTGGCGTTGTTGGAGGTCATTGTGATGGATGGTTGTTTGATGTGACTTGATGTGTGGCTGTGATTGTCATGTGTGAATGATTTGGAAAGATGGAGATGGAAAGGTGACTTGGGCAAAAAAAAAAAACAAAGTGGAAAAGATCAAGGAAAAGACAAAAGACAAAGTTGAGAAGAAATTACTCTTTGTTCGTTGTTTCATGACATATTCTATATATGTTTCGAAAAAAAAATAAAGAAAAATAAAATTGGAAATCAAAACGCGTCATGGCACCGTCCATGTTTCGTCCCGCATCGTCTGATCTTCACCAACTTCAATCTTACCCTTTTTCTTCATTTTTTTTTAAATAAAAAAAATCTATTTCCGTCACCAACCAACAAATATATCTCTCCGGGTTCCATCCAACATTCTATTCTGGACAACAATTGCATACCTCCCCCCCCTCCCTCCCTTCAAAATGCCGTGATATCCATTTCTCTCCCGTAAGGCACCGACCCAAAAGATATCTAACCGTTGAAACCTGCTATGTAGCTAGCATTCCCCTTGTTTTATTTTTTTTATTTTTTTTTCTGGTCATTGATCAACTCAGTCGCGAAATTCGCCGACAGCTGGAAAACAGGGGTTATTTTTTCTTGTCCTGACAAGTGACAGCGGGTATATTGACATGTCAAACTAAACAAAGGAAAAAAAGGTGGTGATTAATGGCAGATTATAAAGAGGCATATACGCGGATAGAGAGACAATGGCTTGATTGTCTTGATTTGATTACTTGGACATGGTACTACCGAGGGAAGAAGAAAGGGGAATGAATGTTCACGAGATATACAATTCATATAAATAAAAAAAGAGACATTGTTCTTTGACGATAGTTTCATAGCGCATATAATATACCCACTGCCTTTCAAAATATCCCTAGCAAATCCCTTCTCTCGACGTGTCCTTGTCTCCACCTCGCTTCCATACTTTCTTAAATCTACCAATTTGCTGGCCTTGCCTTTTTATTTCAAGCCTCAAAGTAAACATTATTCTTATGCGCGTAAGAATCCGGGGGGGGAGCTGCCAGGTGGTTAGGCTGATGCGATGCTATGCTATGCCACGTCGAAAAAGGAAAAAAAAAAAAAAAAGAAAAAAAGAAAAAAAAGAAATACAAAAAGGGTTCATTGTCTGTATATTATCCCTAGTGATGTCATAATAACATTCCTTTTATCTCACTAGGTATGTACTTGCTAATGTAAGCCACCAAAATAGTAGCAATCTTCTTACCCATAAACTTTCTTCTATTTCTCCCAACTTCACCGCCTTTCGCCTTTTAGTTGTACCAAACCCTCACCAGCAATGAACCATTAGCTATCCCCCATTGCTATCTTCCGTCCCCAAACCTCCTGACTGCAGAATACAGGGCCTGTTTTACAAAGGAAAAAAAAAGTAATTAGATGGTGTCCTCGTTACACCCTCTTGTTTATACTAAGGGAATAGACTTGCTCACCGCTAGTACGGCGGGTGGCATGGTGGTGGGTGTCTGATGGGAAGTAAGGGCCTTGTTGACTTGATTGAATTTATATAACGATAGAAGGGATATTCTTTTAGGGTTCTCATTGGTAGGACAGATTGATGTTCCTATTGGATTGTCAGTAGTACTTAGACGGGCTGAGCAGTCAGCTTGCAGTTGCAGTTGCAGGCAGCGCGATGGGGCGCATAGTTTGTTGTTTTTTCTTTTTTATGTGAGGGGCTCGGATGTGGATTATGGATATGTGAGGGGATGTTGTTAAGAGGATACTGTTGTAATCATATGTTTATATCTGACGTTGAATATAAGTAAGTACAGGTATAGATTGTAAGTCTGTTAGTCATCATCGCAATAAAATATCAAAATATAAATATCAATAAATAGTAGTGTATCTTAATCTCCTGTTTAGATGGAGACCGCCGAGTCATTCTGAACGTTATAGAAGAATCTTCATATAAAAAGTGCCGGAGACCAGCCAAGCTGACCTACAGCCTGTAGATTGACAACTCTGTTCTGATTTCTGGATAAAATAGAAACCCCCCAATAGGTTCATCATCTACCGTCACATAATAATCATTCCTCTTCTCAATACAAAACCCCCCAATACTACTATCAACATCCCACCTGACATCTAAATCCTCCTCCTCCCCCAAACTAAAAGCCCACCAGAGTTCACATGGTCTCTCTCCTTTGCTGCACTGAAAACCCTACATTAGATCAACCAGCTTCCGCGGTTGTTTACTTTGCCAGTGCCAGGTGACATTAGTGAGTGAGGGGAAGGGTCCTCGATTGAGGAGGGGTGGAGAGTAGAAGTGTGAGTGGAGGCGTTTCCAAGTATCTGCCGGCGCGTAATTTGAAATAACCCAGTCAAGGGCAGACAACACAGATATGATCCGGGAGACGGGAAAGGACATGGACACGAGTGGCTTTTTAGGAAGCTGGTACAAGGTCTCTGGACAAGACATTACGCATTATTTGCCATCTATAATCTCTATATAGTCACTTGTTGTTACCTTCTTCCTAACCCCCCCTGTGATAATCTCTAGGGTTCATCCCTCACTGACATCATCATCTCCCATCCCAGTATAATTAACCATCACCAACCACCAAGTGCACTTGACGGTCCAAGCTTTACTGTCTTCTGTATTCCTTTTGCACGAAAGGAACGGCATCTCAGCAAGAAGCCCATGGGAGCCAACCAGATGGCAAGGAATAGACTCATGCGTCAGGATAGGATAGGATAGGATAGGAGATAGGATTGCTTGTGAACTTTTGTGTACAAAAAAAAAAAAAAAAGAGAGAGCACGAGGTGTATATAAACTGTTGTCAGTCTGTCAGTGTACGTAAATGCAATGTAGCAGACAAGAGGCCCTCCAAGTCTAGGTAGAACCAAAAGTATCAATGTACTGACTTGAACAGAAACCTGTATCTATATTGCAGTATCTAAACTTTGACCATCTTCTCCGCTCTCACATCACATGTATCTTCCGTCTTCTATCAACCGCCAACCGCCCATCATCACTCCCTTCCTGCACCCATCCGCCCTAGAATCCCTCAAACAAACCTCCCATTCCCTTGTATTCCCATTATATCTCTTCCTTCTTCCCTTCTTCCCTTCTTCCCGGTTGTACTTTTGTTTGGGTACTGTACTATATTGTCAACATCTGCGAGGAGGTTCCCGGCGGCGGTAAACAGGCATGAACCCGTGAGAACAAGAACAAGAAGAAGGAAAAAGAACAAAGAGAGTTTCTCCTTGGATTTTTTTTTCTCTAATTTTTTTTTTTTTTTTTTCCTCTTTTTGTTCTTCACATATGGTCACCAATACTTTTTACAAGCTCCATCAAGACTTTTTCATTGTTGACCTTCGTCTCCTCTTCTCCTCCTCAAAACCCTCTCAACTCCTCGTCCGTCTCTCTCATTTCCTTCCATCAGACACTTCCACTTGTCTCACCGCCTGAGACCCTTCTTCTCCTTGGCCCTTCTCTCTGACTATTTCTATCTTTTACTCCCTCCTATGAACAAATAACAACAAGTACTCGACGACGACCAACTCAACCCAACTCATTCCTCTGATATTATTTGTCATCATCACCGACATAACTCTCATCTTAGTTACCTGCAAAACCCCATCATTGCCCGAGACTTTGATTCTGTCTTAATAATTAGAGACAAAATCAAATCAACCACTTATATCGCTACCCCCGACCGCAACTTTTTTTTTTTTATCGATAACGATTTTCAGCTGCCTTTACTAAGCAACAACACCACGACCTTCATCACGATAATCGGCCATATTAATCGATACTTTTGCCCAACTTGTGTTTCACTTCGGCATTTCCTTGATTTCTACTAGTGGCTTTAAGAATAAAATAAAAAATAAAAAAGCTACTTCCTTGAGCTCGAGTGTATCCGGATAAGGAAACGAGCTCATCAAGATCACGCTAGCTGAACATCACCTCAGCTTATACGCTATATATCGATATATTTTTGTTGATGCTATATCCAATAAGCAACTCTAGATTTCCCGATACACACAAGCGAGGCGTTCCAATACGCCAACATTCGATAGACACAATGGCCACTATCGGAATTCTATCCGCGGGACTAGCATGGAGAGATGAAAGGTCGCAATGTAATCATCATGCTGAGTCTACGCTTGAGACTCAGCTGAAGTTCATCGCCCAATGTTGGGTCCACATTTCAAAGGTATGGCTACATTTTCTTTTGTTATCAGTTTGTCTTCCCAATCACATATATTCTTCTCCCCTTCCTTCCTCTCCTCACTTACTGTCGTGCCATCCACCATCTCTCCAAGTGTCTACCACACCACCACTCTTCTATCTGTCTCAGCCTCTGTGGTTACCAAAGTCACCCATTGGCAGGTTCGCTAGCGCACAATACAATACAGAATGATATCGGTCATTATCGTGGTCGTGTTGTGTTAGCATTCTTCGTCAGTGGGTTGTTGACTAGGATCGATGAATTGATTGCCTGTTATGGAGACGATGGGGGGGGAGGGGGGGGGGGACACAAGTGCCGATGTTCAACCCTAATGTCCAAAAACCCTACCATTCAATCGTCAATCCCAATCTCAAATATATGCACAAGGCCGAATCAGGACATATTGATTTCCCAGGATACACGAAAGTGATGCGCAAAGTACTTTTTTTTTTTTCTTTTTTCACCAATTCAGATTGCTTCGACTTCAACTTGTATATTGTTCATCATCAATTCGTTTGTTGCTAGTCACATCTTGCACGACTTCACCTTTACTTCCACAAGCTCTATTGGTGTCTCCTTATTTGCCTCTCCCCCCCCCCCCTTCTTTATTTTCCTCGCAACCAAATCCATCACTCCATTTAAAATCAATGTTTTTTTTTTATTATCTCTTTTTTTCTCGCTTCATACAGCCAAAAAAAAAGGTATTGTTTGAGTGTTTGCATAGAGTACTTTGTTCTCTCACAAATATAAAATCACGGACATGTGAAAACAATAGGCTTAGCAACACGTCTCTTGGTGGCTTTTGGAGTGATTGTTTTCTCTGCATGCAGGCATTTTAACGGTGCATTGGGGGATATGCAGGCTCGAAACACCAAGGGTTCAGTTCAAGTGGACTTGAAAGAGGCTGAGTGAGTGAGTGAGTGAGTGAGTGAGTGAGTGAGAGAGAGAGAGAGAGAGAGAGCCGGAAGGACGGTTGAAAAATCGTGTCATTGATGCCCTGCCAAAGTATCCTACGGACAGCAAAGAGTTATGCAAACATGTGAAGAAGGAAAAGTAAGATGACGACATTGACAAAGTGAAAGAAAGGGTTTCCCCCCTCTAGTCCTTACATGTGTATGTACAGTACCATGAATTGGCCATTGTTTAATGTTTATGATGTGGTGATAGTTTTGGGTTGGTGGTTTTTTTAATTTTATTTATGACGGGATAATGACTGTTTTTGGTATGTCTATTCGAGACTGAGAAAAAAAAAAAAAAAAAATTAGAGGCACTGGCTATGAAGGAGAGGGCCTCATTTAATAGAGAGAATAGAGGAAAGAGATAGAGAGTATTAATTGGCTGTACAGAATATAGAGACTGCAAGCTCCAAGTGTCGTCCTACTAGCAGGTCGATATCAAGTTGGAGACCCTTTTCAATTTTTCAAATTTTTTTTTTCTTTTTCACTTTCGACATAATAACTTTGTAATCTGTGCTTGTGTCTGTGTGCTTGCCTTGGTGAAACTAAACCCCGTGAGACATCTAGATGGGCGGGGGGGTCTATTATGTGGTTGTCATCCACCCCTAGAATAACTCTCAGCCCAAAAAAGAAATCCAGTAATCATGAGCAAAAAGAAGAAAAAAAAAAGGTAGGTGTTGACTGACACAAGCAACGAAACAAGAGGATGACAGTCACACGGCTTGTGGTCTCGTGGTTGTGGTTATATATTAGGGTGGTGATATAAACCCAAAGTAAGAAAAAAAAAAGATTTAAAAAAATGAAAAAAATGAAAAATAAATAAAAATAAATAAAAAATAAATAAAAATAAAACCCTCATCTCCCTTTCAAGAGATCCTCCTCGCCTATACCGTCCGCATTCGAACCATGTATTTTCCATTGTTTACATGAGTAGGTATTTACATTTGCATACATATATATATATATATATATACATATATGTACCTACACCCATAGAAATCATGGCCATCCCTTCTTTGGAGAATGCTGCCCCATTTGTGAGCCTTGGTTGATATCAATTTGGGTGTGGGGCCAAGAAGTCCGGATGACCCAAGGTGGATCAAACGCCTCATTCACATATTGATATCATGCTGAGCTTAGTTTTTGGTATTTTGTTTTATTGAATGTGGTGGCTTGACGATTGAGTGACTATGGTGTCACTGAGTGGGACTTGTTGACTGATGGAACCAACTATAGTTGTCTGCCTTGAGCTGAACCGATTGACTGATTGACTGATTGACTGGTGTTTTGTTTCTTTTTTTGTATTATCAAGATACACTTACGAACCGCGGGAAATCCGGAATAAGCTGCCAAGGACAAAAGGCAGTGAACAATAAAGAATAAAGTATAAAAAAAAATTTGCTTCAAGGGCTGGCTTCAAGGGCATAGGAGGCAAGCCTCTAAAGATTTCCCAAGATTCAACATTACATCTTTATCTGTCCAAATCTCCATTTTTATTTTATTTTTCATGACCCCCCCCCCCCCCNCCCCCTTCGGAGGAGAGAACACACTCCCCATTATATCGTACTTTTTTTTTTACAGACGAAACAAAACAAAAACAAAAACAAAAACAAAAACCAAGGGATCAATTATGATACTTGATGAGTGGCCCGATGGTTGTGTTTACATTGTCTGAACATGGAAATCTTTAGGCCGTTGTAGAAATTGCTAATCATCAGGCAACAAAAAGCCCCCCCCCCCCCTCCCTCCAAAAAAGAATCCTAGGCCTGAATAAGGTCTGGTAGAGAGGTTTGTTTAAACGAGGAGTGATGATATATAATGTTTGCTGAATCACTTCCAAGAATAATGGTAGTTTGCTTTTGCTCTTCACCCTTTTTCTTCTTCTCGTTATTACACTCTCAACAATATCACAAGCATCATCGTTTTCGTCATCTTTTTCATCTTCAGTATTCCACATCACATCTCCCCTTTCACCTCTCCCATCTCACCTCACCTCGCACAAAGCCCACGACACTCTGTCCCACAACTGTAGGTCTCCTTTTCCTTCCATCTCCCTTTCAACTACCTTCTCCACCAATCCATACCGAAAAGAACACGCCATATACTTCACCCTAACCCCCCCAGGGTTTTTTTTAAAAAAAAAATAAAAAATAAAAAATAAAAAAATAAAAAAATAAAAATAAAAGTGAAGGAGTCAAGGGCTCTAATCCTGGAAACAGCAACTACTGTATTCTGATGCACCTTCCATTCATCTTCACCCCCTGCAGTCCCCGCAGTCCCCACCTTCCCAATCCCAACAACCTGCTTCTTTCCCTTTTGCCTACTTGCCTTGTTCACAAAGTTGTGAGTTATAGGCGACAGAATTTGAAAAAAAAAGAGCCATTGTTCTTTTCCAAATCCGTCTAGTTCCTAATCTGTTACTATAAAGTTTGGTTTATTTATTCTTGCTTTATTATTTTTTTTGTCTTGATTCAAAGCCCAACTTCAAAGAAAAAAAAACCACTCACCGCCTCTTGTTCCTTCCTAATCCACGAAATCCACCCTACGGCACGCGGCGTTCTTTCCAAATGACGGTAATTTACCAAAGAAAAGAGGATATTGCAGTTTATAGAATATAAAAAAGAATAAATAATCAATATATATATATATATATATATATTGATTTATTTTTTTTTCTTTTTTTTTTCTTTTATATTCTTTTTTTTCTCTTATTTGTCTTCGGTTTTCTCTTTATTTTTTCTTCTATTTTTTCCCTTTTCTACTTTATGAAGCCACTAATCAACATACTCCCCCTCCACTATCACATACCCATTTACCACCCCCTCCTCAAGACCATCATACACACACATAAACAAACAAGTACTTAGATATCAAGAACTTCCTCCACCTGACCTTCATCTCAACCTCCTTCTCTTTCCTTTTCTCTTTCTTTCTCTCCTTCCCTTTCCCCCCCCAAAAAAAACTAACATATTAAAAATCCTCCTTTTTCAAAAATAGATTATTTTTTTTATTTCCTTCTCCTCCTTCTTGCCTTCCAGCGTCGATTCTTTTTGACTCTGTTCCTTTTTGTTTTTTGATCTCTCACGATATTTTGCATTCTTGCTATTTACATCGTCGAGTGCCTTTTATTTTTTTTTATTTTTTTTCCTCATCTTTTTCCATCTCCGTTCAAACTTTGTTTCTCTCTTCTCTTTACGGCCGGCCTATCTTGAGACCGTCTATATCTATATTATATATATATATAACCCTACATCACATCTTCTTCTGTTGCCTCTTTTATCCTCGTTTGCCCTTTATCCTCTTTTCTTATATTCTTTTTTTTTAAAACATTTCCCCCCCCCCCCAAAAAATTTAAAATTTAAAATTAAAATTAAAAACATTCCAAAATGGTCTCTGCTACAATGACCCCCCCTTACTACCCGTCCTCTGCCGACTCTCACTTCTTTGAAGACAAGTCCATGCTTGACCACAACATGGGCTCCGCTGTCGACATGTCCCCTACCCTCATGTCCCGCCGTGAATCCTCCGGAGTCGCCAGCTTCTCCCCCAAGCAGGAGGACTCATGGGCCGTTGAGATGCAGTCTCAGCCCTCGAGCCACAGCTCCATCGGCCCCACCAACGTTGCGGCCAACGGCACCGCCGCCTTCTACAATGCTGCCGAGGTCGCCCACGCCCAGCAGATCATGGGCGCTGCAAACGCCGGCAACTGGGTCATGTCCCAGAATGCTGCCGGCATGGTTGGCGTCGACGGCCTGATGCCGGGACAGTTTGACGACATGAACTCGTTCGACATGTTCCAGAACCAGGCTGCTATGATGGGAAATGCCGGCCCGGCTTTTGCTGGCATGGGCCTCTTCGGTGGAATGGTTGCCCCGGCCGTCCCCGGTGCTGCCACTGGCATGTCCATGGGGTCTGTTCACTCCATGGATGTTGTCAACACGGGAGGAGTGACCAACGGGTCCAAGAAGACCCCAGCCATCCAGGCCGCTCTCCAGGAACTCCGCCGTGGTGATGGTATCCGCAAGAAGAATGCCCGTTTTGAAATCCCCGCTGACCGCAAGCTTTCCAACATTGATCATCTCATTGCTCAGTCTACCGACGAGCAGGAGATCAAGGAGCTCAAGCAGCAGAAGCGTCTGCTCCGTAACCGCCAAGCCGCGTAAGTTTTTTTTTTTTTTTACATTCCAAGTCCGCATTACAGCATTAGAGTTATTAACATGTTGCTTTTTCCCTATATCTAGTCTTGACTCTCGTTACCGCAAGAAGATGCACACTGAGCGTCTCGAGGACGAGAAGAAACAGTACACTGCCATCATCGCCGACTTCGAGGAGCAAGTTTCCATGCTTCGCAAGGAAGTCGAGCGCCTGCACCACGACAAGCAGCAGTACGAAAACTACGTCCAAGGCCTCACTCTAGAAAAGGAAACCCTCCTCCGCGAACACACCCGCAGTGACGCCGAGCTCCACAAGAAGGTCGCCTACCTTGCTAGCTACACCCAACGTCTTGAGAATGACCTCTCAAACTACCGCGGTCACAAGACCTCTACCTCCCCCCTCGGCGCCAACCTCGACGGCTACGCCACCCCCGAGAACAACTCCCCCCCCCCTATCGCCACTTGGGATACCACCTTCTTCGATCTCGGAATAGAAACCGACATCAAGCAGGAGGCCCAAACCCCCGCGACCCCCACCTCGCAGGCGTCGCAGCTCGCGTCCATGAACCAGACCGAGCTGTCGCTGGAAGACCGCCCCGATGGCATCGCTCGCTCCGGCAATGGCCCCAGCAGCATGCTCTTCATGCTCTTCCTGGTCGGCGCCTACGTCGTCTCCAACCGCTCCACGGAAGCCCTCCCCGCCGTCACCGACCATCTCCGCGGAGCCGCCTCGTCGATGCTCGCCTCGCTCTTCAAGGATGCCGGCGTCTCGACCTCTGGCGGTAACCCCGCCGTCATCTCCGTCGACAACCAGTGGACTTCTTCCCTCCTGGTTGACGGAACCCCCGTCGCCACCCCCTTGCACCTCAAGTCCCTGGGTGACATCCTCACCCAGCCGTCGCACGAGCAGAACAACGAGCAGCTGTTCTCGCTGAACTCTGCAACGTACGGACACTCGGTTGAGTATGTGAACCCGGCGGCCATGACGGTCACCGGCGCCCACGCCCTCGGCTACGGCCACCCCAACCCGTCGGTGGTGTCATCGGCGGTGTCATCGGCTCTGTCGTCTCCCGTGCTCGGCGGCATGGTTAGCAAGGACCAGCGAAATCTGGCCGGCTCGCTGACTATGCTGCGTAGTGGTGCGTCGGTCGCCGACGCGTATCAGCGGAGTCTCCTGCGTGAGCAGATTCCCGTTGACGTTGTCCGGAACTTTGCGCAGATGGTTGCCGAGGGACTGCAGCAACAGCAGCAGCAGCAGCAGCAAGGAACCCGGTCTATTGGCGCCTCGGCAGCTATGACCTCTACCAAGGCTTGAATAGCGTGCACACAGCACGCTGCCTTGACTTTTAAAACACCCCCCACCCCCCCTCATCTTTTCCTTGAATATGCTTGCATTCTTTTTGTGACTTGATAAAAAAAATCACAGAATGAACATAGTATCTGCTTGATCGCCTGCTTGCTAGCTAACTCGGAGAACATCACCCCCCTCCACTTGGAAGAAAACTCGGCACAGATTAGAGTTGATGGACATGGCTGAAACTATTGCTACTTGTACCTTTTCTCTATACGATGCCTCGATGTTTTTTTTTTTCTTTCCTAACCATACATCTGTTGTTCTTTCTAACCCATGTTGTGGAATAAGCCCCCGATAATCATGGCCATTGAATCGACAAAGCCTCCCAAGCTCCCGGTCGCCCATCAAGTAATGTGGTGCGTCCGGGTTGCCTTGAGATGGTTGCCCCGTTCTGGCGCTTCTTTTATAGATTTTGTTTGGGGTGCAGGTGCCAGTGTTGGTGATACAACATTTGGTACTTCCTGACTTGACCTTACTACTTTTTTCTTTACATCTTTTGTCATCTTTATTGATCACTTTATCTTTAGTCATCTTTTCTTTTTTCTTTTTTTTTTCCCCATGTTTGATTCCGTTACCTTTTGCCTTTTGTTTTATAAGGACATCATGAATTCAAAGCTTCTTCATCTGTTCCATGTATGGCTTCACCAACAAAGATTTGAGAACGCTGCTGGTTTCTCTCGACACACTTTACGTGTCTTTCTTTTTCTTTTTCACATCATCTCTCTAGACTCTTCTTTCACTATCTTTTTATTATTTTTATTAAATTTTTTTTTTACTTTTGATGTCTTCTGGTATCCTTTTTTCTTTACCTTGGGAATACTTTTATTTCTCATTTCGGGTGTTACACTCTTTTGTGAATCACCCAAACATTTCTTCCACTGCTTCGGAAGCCTCTAGACTCAAACTCTATCCTTCTATCATAAAAGACTAAGGGTTTGCCTTTTTATACCCTTAGCACGGTTACACCGATTGTTAGTCCCACTTTTTGTCAACATGACAACCCTCACTCGTTTCTCCCAAGTCGACACCTTTTGATTTTGCTAAAAGTGTTTGACGTCCATTCTTTTACAACTAAATTGTACAACATTCTTTGTTTGCAATTGGAAAACAATAGCATCTGCGGATGCAAGCTACAGAGAGAGCTTCTTCGTTGTCTTTTGAGGCATTTTATTCTTTCTTTTTTTTTTGGTTATGATGGCGGTTGCTCTACCAATGCAAATTTGTTAATTTGAGGCATGACAACTATAATGATGATGACTCTAATATGTTTTCTTATTTCATTTTTATTTCTTTATTTCTTGCTTGTTTTATTTGTTCTATTTTCACATCTTGAGATGTTCTTCAGATGTTTCTGACAGACTCCTGGATTTACTTTTTCTATTTGCTTACGATTATTTGATTTACTGTGATGAGACTTGTTTCTGATTTTAGTTGTTTTATTGTTTGATTTTGCTACGATTTTATGCTCTGTTGGGCTTCTTGTTTTCATGAATTATGATAGTTATGTTTTATTGAATACATTGTTTCCATTACATTAAACTCTTGCGTGGTTATTGTTCATATCCATATCTACTTCATACATCCAGTCCAAGTCTCATTCCTCCATCACTAGCATCCATCTTGACTCTTGCAAAAGGTAGCAATTCATATAGTTTGATTTAGACACTAAAAAATCGATCAATATCCCAAACCATCCATCACTCATCCTAATCGCTTTCATTGTGACGTGAAAATAGTCCTCGCTTCTTCCCCTGCTTATCCGGGTCATACTTGTCCTTCCAGATCCTAAATTTGTTAGCGTTGGGCGTCCTCGACATAATGATTATTACAATGGCACCGCATGATTCTACACTTGCAGGGTTTACAACCATGACGATGGGCCGCTATGCAGATGCTAATATGCCCCAAGACTACAAGTAGACCCTTTGATAGTCGGCAATCATCCACGGGACAAATCGTAGTAACCAAAAGAATTGATTCTCTGTTTCTTTCCTTCTCTCTCCTTCCCTCTCTCTCTCTCTTTCTCTCTCTCTCTCTCTATCTTGCTCAAAATGATGTCAGCAACAACTCAACTTACCATGAATTTCCAATCGTCTTGTTTCCGTTAGTCTCGGCAAGTCGGTAGTACTTGGCAGCGGCCATCTGTCGAGTATATTAGCATATGACTTCACTCTTCCTCTCCTTCCTTCCCCTCCACTAGTCTTCAAACCCTCCAGAGTCTCGACACTCTTTTTTTTTTTTTTTTCCACCACGCAATGATCAGGCACCAAATCAACCCAACTAATCATATGGTCCCCTTGACTACACCACCATCAACCCTTCCCTACCAAATTCTCGGGACCACATGTGCTACTCTGGTGTGTTCCAAAGAAATATATATATATATATAAAGGCCACATACACTGCTACATGACCACGTCTCTCGCTATGGAGCCCGGTGTGTATGTACATGTATAATCTTCTTACCTTGTCTTTACGGCAACCGAAGCCGTTGAGGTAGCAAGCAGCCACCTCGTTCATAGCATCTATAATCACATTAGCAATTAGGCTCTTTATCCCCTCTTGTCTATGTATTAATCCTCCAAAACTTACCCGTATCTCCTAGATTTGCTGCCGTTTCATAATACTGCTTTGCTGCCACTGGATCCTTCTCCACTCCCCACTCATTCCGAAAGCAATTAGCCAGCTCGTAAATCGCCAAGACCAACTCCCCCTTGGCCGGGCCGCCCTGCAACTTTCCCTCCTCCAAAGCCCTCTGTTCAATCCCCGCCGCATTCACTGCCGCCAACGATAAATTATGCACTGCCAGTTTCTCATCCTTGGCAACTCCCCATCCGTGTCTCAATGCCAACCCATAAAGTACCTGACTCAACGGATTATTCGCCGCCGCCGGATTCGCCAACTTTGCAAAGATCCTAGTCGAGTTGGTCAAGTCCCCTTCCTCATGCAACCGAATAGCCTCTTGGATATCTGCATCCAACTCCTTGTTGCTTTGCGGCGGCGCCCACTGCTTCACATGCCCATGCACAGCAATCGGACTCGGCGGTGCCCCAGGCGAATCAGGCCTCGAGCTGCCCCCCATGGCCAACATGGTCGCCCTCTTCTCCCATTCCGTCTCCGCACCGGGCTGTGAGCTGTTGATCACGGGGAGATTTGCCGGGACGTTATCCGACAGGCCAGAATCCCGAGAGAGGTGCAGGCGGTGGGAGAGGCGGCGGCGCGTGGACGAGGAGGAGTTGGAGTTGGAGCGGGAGCGGCCGTGGGGAGAGAGGGAGCTAAAGGTGGGGTCGGCGGAGGTGGGGGAGAGGAAGCCGTTGTGGGGGTGGGCGTAGTGGGGGTGGGTGGCGACGCCAGTATCAGTGCGAATAAAGGTGAATTCAGCACCAGTGTTGACGCGGGAGATTGTGGCGGCGTAGTTGTCGGTGTTGTTGGAGATTTGATCCTTGCGGTTGATGACGTTGCGGATCATGATGGGCAATGGTGGGAGCAGTGGTAGCCAATAGTGAGCAATAGTGTGTATGTGAGTATATGTAAGTGAGTGAATGAGTGTGAATACTGTGCCTATCAGATGATGGAATTAGACGCAGCGTGTAGCATAAGCGTCTGGGTGTTTCTCTGAAGCCTTGAAAGAGAGACACCGTGTTTTTTGCCAGCGGTATGAACCCCAGCAATAAAGTAATCTTTAGAAACAGAATAGTAATAATCAATAAATAAAAAAGGAAATCCAAAGGGAAAAAGCAAAAAGAATCACGAGTTGAGTTGGCCTTTTAAAGTTCGACTGTCACCCAGAGTGGCCAAGTTGGTAATAAGACGATTGGCCTAGGCTGAAGTGAGAATGAAGAAAGAAAAGAAAACAAAAAAATAATTCAACTCCTCAAGTCTGTGCTTATTTCTTGATTTTTTCGTTGGAATTTCTATTCAAGAGTGTATCGTCGGTATCTGTTATAAGTTATATCAACTTATTGATATTCGCTGCTAATCGTAACTTCCCTTTTTTACTTTGGTTCCTTCCCCCACCCTCGCCAATTCGTCATTTCCTCATTTCCGCTTAAAGATCGGCATTTCTTTTATTTTTTTTTTATTTATATATATATATATTTTTATAGTAGTGAGATTATGGATGCTGGCTCATATTCCCCCCAAGCGAGGATCTTGATCGTACCGCAAAATGCTGTCTGCACCTCGCTGCGGACGTCCTCCAAGGAGGTCTGGCGGGAGACCACCAGCTTGTCGTCCTCAATCGTGTTAATCCTAGTGGGGATGTTCGGGATCACGAATTTGTCCCAGACTGTCTCCTTCTCCAGCTCGCGGGCGTTGAGGAAGTTTCCTATCTTCTCCCTGACTGATCTGTTGGTTTTGGGTTCCTTCGTGGTCAGCGCGAGGCCTGACCTGACGTTGACCGGCCTGGTGACCATTTCCTGTCCGTTAAAAACATCACGGTTTAACCTTTGTCTGATGACCATCGGGTTCACCAGTTTCCACTTTGAGTCCTCAAAAAGGGTGGCCAGGTACCGGTTCTCGTCTGATCTCCGGGGCACTGCCTGTGCCATGAAACCGTGACGTTTTCAACGGGCAGAAAATGGTCACCAAGCTGGCCAACACCAGGTCGGGCCTCGCGCTGACCATGAAGGAGCCCAACACCAACAGATCAGTCAGGGAGAAGATAGGAAACTTCCTCAACGCCTGCGAGCTGGAGAAGGAGACAGTCTGGGACAAATTCGTGATTCCGAACATCCCCACAAGGATCAACACGATCGAGGACGACAAGCTGGTCTCCCGCCAGACCTCCTTGGAGGACGTCCGCAGTGAGGTGCAGACTGCATTCGGCGGAACGATCAAGATCCTCGCCTGGAGGGAATACGAACGCGACCCCTGTATACAAGGCCTCTGCGTGGCGATCCACAAACCAGAAAGGGTCCCCAGAACAGTGGACATTCTGGGCTTCACCCGGACGGTCAGGCGCTCCGTCAGAAAACCCCTTCCCCCGCCGCAGTGCGACCGATGCGGCCGGGCTCACCAGACCAGGAACTGCAACTTCGCGATGAAGTGCAGTAAGTGCGCCGGGGCTCACCTCACCAGCAAGCACCCCACGACCCCAGCGACCCCCGCCGCTGCCGAGAAACCACAGCCGGGGCAGGAGGGCCAACAACCTCTGAATGAGTAGTCGACCCAACGGGAGACCTAAACGCAGAGACCAGTTTTTGAGGGTAACCCAGGCAAACGTGGGACGCTCACCAGGGGCACAGAAGGCCATCCTAGAGACGGCTTTCTCTAGGGGAACAGACATAGTTCTCGTTTAAGAGCCCCCGTGCAAATTGAACAGGACATCACTGCACCCCCAGCTCACCCTATCGGAACCTATTGCGGAGGGACAAACTAGAAGACGGGCAATCTGCTTCATTCGGAAGGACTCATTGTTCAACATCTTCCCCTCGGGTCGCATACCCCCCAGCCCAGACATCAGCGCGGTCTCGGTGCAGCGCGGGGCAGACGCCTTCCTGGTAATAGGGGTCAATAACGCCGGACAGGGGAGCGAGAGGCCGAATGAAGCAGCAGATATATTAACAGGGATTGACACTCGACTCGACAGCACAATAATCATGGGAGACTTCAACCTTCACCACCGGGTGTGGGATGAATCGATAGTTAGTAACAGCACGAAGGCGGACAGACTGGTGGAATGGATGGAAGAGAGGAGACTCATCTGCGCAAACGACGATGCCTACGCCACCCACAACCGGGGTGGTGTGCTAGACCTGGCCATGGTATCGTCGAACATCTGGAACAGAGTGCGGAACTACCAAGTGGGCGGCGGACTGGAATGCGGAAGCGACCACTCGCCGCAGGAGATCAAGATCAAAGCTGCAGTAGCAGCAAAGATCAACAACTCCACCAGGAGGTTAAAGGACATGGACCAGGACACCTTCGTCGAAACATGCAGGGCAGCAGCCTCGACACTGTTAGAGAACCTCCCGGAAGACTGGCAGGACCACGCCCACTCATTGGAAGCAACGGCGGAAGGAATCATTCGTGCTATCCAGCACGCCTTCGAGGTGGCGACACCCCTGAAGAAAGTGGCTGGCTCTGGGTACAAATGGTGGACCAACTCCTGCCGCGACAAGAAACATGCGGTTGCAGAGGCCAGACGGAAGCTCAGGTCCATTCAAGAGATGGAGAAGGCTGGAGCAACGAACCTCTGCAAAGAGCTACTGGGAGCCAGACAACTATATGCCAATGCAAAGAAGGAACTGGCAAAGGTTATTTCGAAAGCTAGTAGGGAATTCTACAAGAATCTGGTGGCGAACATGAACTCCTTACCAGAGGTTCACAAGGCAGCGAAATGGCTCTCCTGCCAGCAGAAGACACATTCCCCAGCGCTGAAACTCAATGGAGACATCCATATGGCCCCAAAGGACAAGATCCACGCACTATGCAAAGTGCACCTGGTGGGCAGCAGGCTCCCTGACATAGCTTGCCCAAACATCCAGGCCACACCAAGCATGGAGAAGCAGCTATTGACAGCATACTCCCCAACAGGCTAGTCACTAGGCTGCAGGAACAAGGCTGGCCTGGACATGTCTGCAAGTGGGTTCAGTCTTTTCTGGACTCAAGGACATTGCAAATCTCACTGGATGATGTCTTAGAAGAGCCAGGGCCTACAAGCGGGAGCCTCTGAGAGGATACATGGATGTCGGACTCTGGCTGGTTAGAGGAAAATGCTGGGAAGACTGTCGGAGGGACCTCAAACTGGTCTTGGAGTATACCATCAGATGGGGCGCCGACAACGGCCTCCAACTGAACCACAAGAAGATCCAACTGCTACACCTGACAAGGAAACTCGCACAGAAGGACAATCCAGACCTGGAACTGACAGGAGCACCCACATTCAAGGCCACCCCAAAAGGGAGTTCACTCAAATGGCTGGGTGTTCACTTTAACAGGAGGCTCACATTCACAGCACATGTTGCGGGAGCTACTCGTGTGGGAGATGGGCAGAAGTCGCAGACGCCGAAATCCGCGCAATCAGACACGGGCTACAGAGCTTCATGTCATGGGCTATTCGGACTGGCCGCTGGGAGTTCCCATCAGCTCCTGCATGAGCTTATCCCGGACCAGCGCCTTGATTTCCTGTAGGATATAGTCGACCGCTTGGCGTGCGGTCGTGTCTTCTTTTCCGAGGCCTGGGTTCTCCTCGAACTTATCAAAGATTTCCGTGAACACGGTCAGTCCGCGCTTAATGGCCTCTCTCTCCTTGGCGGCTTCTTCCCAGGCTCCGTCCAGGAGTTCGCCCAAGCTGCCATTCGGAGGTCCGGATGACGCGTCCTGGTCAATGGTCTCGATGGCCTTTTCGCTGGCCGCAGCTGGGGGGCTGGGTGCCTTCGAGTTGAATGCAGTTGGGTGGGCTTTGGAGGGGGGGGGGGATGATGGCCTTGGGGGAAGACTGAGCCTGTGGGGGTGGGTGGCCAGAGAGGGGAACACATGGTTGTGTGTTGCCTGCTAATGGGGGCGCAGCCTTGCAAGGCTGACACGTCTGGTCTACCATGACAGAGTCCTCCATGGTAACCAGGCGTGTCGTGGAAAAATATAAAGAATATAGACTATGGTTGTTCTATGAAAATAAAATAAAACTATGATGACTTGATTTCAACTTGCTATTGTCGTATAATGAGGACTATGCTATGGCCGCATGTACTAGATGAAGGAGATGGAAGTAACTATAAAGAGGGGTCAAGGGATGAAATTTCTTTTGGAATGTTCTGGCATATAACTGGTAGTACATGCTGCTGACTCATCATAATATATCCCTTGTCCACTGTCGTAACCCTAAGAGAATCAATACTATTATTTATTGTCAAAGCTCCCACCAAAGAACCTTTTCTTGTCCAGTTGTGGGCTTGAACAGGAGACTTATCGCGGATAGCAGGACCATCTGGATCTGTTCAGACAACCAGGCCGCGGTCAAACGCATGAACTCCGCCCCTAGGGGCACAGGCACATCCCAACATGAGGTCGACACCGCCAAGAGACTGGCACAAAACCTCAGAGAAGCGCACCCCACTCTCAAGATCCATTGTATCTGGATCCCGGGACACAAGGACATCGAAGGCAACGAGAGAGCGGACGCCCTGGCNGGATGATGGCCTTGGGGGAAGACTGAGCCTGTGGGGGTGGGTGGCCAGAGAGGGGAACACATGGTTGTGTGTTGCCTGCTAATGGGGGCGCAGCCTTGCAAGGCTGACACGTCTGGTCTACCATGACAGAGTCCTCCATGGTAACCAGGCGTGTCGTGGAAAAATATAAAGAATATAGACTATGGTTGTTCTAAGAAAATAAAATAAAACAATGATGACTTGATTTCTACTTGCTATGGTCGTATAATAAGGACTATGCTATGGTCGCAGGTACTAGATGAAGGAGATGGTAGTAACTATGAAGAAGAGTCCCTGGATGAAATTTTTTTTGGAATATTCTGGCAAATGACTGGTAGTACATGCTGCTGACTCATCATAATATATCCCTTGTCCACTATCGTAACCCTAAGAGAAGCGCACCCCACTCTCAAGATCCATTGTATCTGGATCCCGGGACACAAGGACATCGAAGGCAACG
>MKGJ01000048.1:46585-80660 GCA_002018255.1 Bretziella fagacearum | reverse complement strand
CCACCCCCCCTTCAATTTCATCACTCTTTTCCTCTTCCCCCTCGAGATGAAAGCCATGAAGACCAGCGGCTTGAGTCGAGTATTCAACCTCCGCCGCAAGAATGGTACGCCGAAGCTTTCCCCCCCCCTGACTGACTCCTTCGGCCTCTTTGCCTCTTTTGCCACCCCCGCCCCGCTAACTTGTACTCTCTAACCCGAACTCCAACAGGCACCTCCGAACACCAGTCACCACCGATTGATATCCCCACTGGCTCTCGAAATTACCCTTCAGGCTCACCTGAGGCCGCTGCTATTGAAGCTCTGGTATGAATGACCCCCTCCTACGAATCTCTCACAGTCTGAATTACCATGACTACTCCTCCACCGCCGCCGCTACCGCCTCCGCCGTTGACCACTGGCCACTGACACCCCTTGCGTTCCTTATAGTCAAAATTCTGCACGACTGACCCCGCTCGCACCGAGAACGATATCGACCCCGCCGTCTACCTTCCCTCCGTCGTCGAATCATGTGAATCATCACCAACCGCCTGCGCCGAAGTTGCCCATCTCCTCGGCCAATTCATCGGCAAGACCTTTGCCGCCCAAGAGGAAATCCAATACAAGGCCGTCATGGTTCTCCGCATCTTGGTCGATAACCCAGGTGTAACTTTTTTCGTCCGCAACCTCGACAAGAGCTTTGCTGCCAACGCCAAGACGCTGCTCCGCGGCACCAAGAACCCCAACGCCCGCATTCTCCTCATTGAAACCCTCGAGAAGCTCGATAGTCTATTCCCGCGTCAAGGCACCGAAGTGCCCGCCGGTGTCGCCATGTGGCGCCGTGAAAAGGAAAAGGACAGTGCCGGCGCGCTGTATGGAGTGAGTCGCCCTTTATTTACTGCTCAATTGAGCTACCAGTCGTACCTACCCCGATCCGGTAGTCGAAGGACTCCGCGTTCTGCGCCGTCGCCTTTCCATCAAATCAGCATCGATGCTAGCAGCATCCAGACAACAGGCCCAGTGTCTCTACTGTTGCCCGCTTCTCCCGGAGTTTCATACCACTCCTCCACCCCATCTCCTGTGCGCCCCTTCTTGTTATCCCTGGTCCACTTTTCTTGGAGACTCTCCATTGCTAACATTGCCCCTAATCAGTACGCCATTCAACCCCAGTTTGTCCAACAACCGTCTGTGTACGGCCAGCAGCCGCCTCCTATTCCTACTGCCACGGCTCCCCGACGCAACGACTATTTTTACCGCGACCACACTGCCCGTCACCTCCCCGACCCCGTCGAGCTTGCTGCGCGTCTTGAAGAGGCTCAAAATTCCGCCAAGCTTCTGACTCAATGCGTCACCAATGCCGAGGCTTCAGAGCTGTTGACTAGCGATCTGGTCAAGGAATTTGCTTCTCGCTGCAAGTCGGCCACCAAGAGCGTCCAGACCTATATGAATGCTCAGGATCCTGCACCGGATAACGCCACCATGGAAAGCCTTCTCGATACCAATGAGCAACTTCAGAGCGCTCTTAGCACACACCAGCGTGCTGTTCTTAGCGCGCGCAAAGCCCTTGGTATTGACTCTCAACCGTCACCTGTTGATCCCAATGGCCCTGGGTTTTCTGTCCCTCCTCAAGATGCCACTGCGCCGATTTCTCCACTATCAAATGATGCCCCGGCTCGGGGTCTTCAACTAGACACCACCAATGTTCCAGCTACTCCTACTCCCCGGCGAAAAGGCAAGGAACGTCAACATGATGATGATGATGATGATGATGATGATGCAGTGTCGGCGATTAGCATAGAGGGTGACAACCCGTTTACTGATCCGGCACCGAGGGCAAGTGGTAGCGGAGAGAGTTCAAGGGTAAAGGGGAAGGGGAAGAAACCTGAATTCTTGGTGGACGATTCCGATGATGATTTGTATGATGTGACGCCGCAACGGAGAAGACACCATTAAAGGAATGGGGTCAGTGTTGGGGTTTTTGGGATTTACTGTTGAGGAATACTTTTTAGATTGGCAATGTACAAACCTGCTGTTTCGCAATATGTTTTTTTTGGTATTTTTTGATGGGGGCTTTTTTTTTTATGATTGTGTATAGAAAGAGATGATGTACTGATCGAAGAGCCTAGGGTTATGTTGTATCGGAGTTATATTTTACCGGGCTTGAATACATATGTTGACAAAGTCATTCAACACACTAGGCTAAGAGTAAACGCACACTTGGTCTTGTCTGCTTGTCTAGAAGCAATGTAGACACAGTCATGTGTATGTTGACTCTGTTCATACTCTCTCACAATGATGAGGCCAACAAGTCTCCCGATGGTCCCGTTCCCTACCCAGACTTTGATCTTGAATTCCAAGGTCAAGGGCCTAGTCCCTATATCCTCAACAAGTACTGCATCAACAACAAAGTATCCCATAAGGAGGCTTCTGCCCAACTCCCCTCTGGCCATCAACCACCTAGTCAGACACCTCCTCCGAGCCCATTGCACCCCGCCACTCATACCCATCACCCCGGAGTTCCCCGCTTTCTCGTCACGTCCGGAATGTTGACCAGGACGATAACCCTCCCCACCAACAGCCCGCATACTACTCTCTTCCACCCGGAACTCCCGTGTTCGACCTTGACCCCGATTTCCATATACCACAAACCTTGAGCCCTCATCTTCCCGGCTATGGAATGCCGATGCCTCCCAATGTATACATGTTCATCTCCTATTTCAGTTGACAAACCAGTTGACAAGTCTCTTGCCAATGTTCAGAAGCCAGCAGATGAAACTGCTTGCCTTGATCAGCCAGATGCTTCTACTAAACATCAGGTCAGCTCTTCTAAACTGCCACAGTCTCTGTCCCCCAAGGAGAA
The DNA here is from genome assembly GCA_002018255.1 of Bretziella fagacearum. NCBI lineage: Eukaryota > Fungi > Ascomycota > Sordariomycetes > Microascales > Ceratocystidaceae > Bretziella > Bretziella fagacearum. The sequence continues at coordinate 77,824 of MKGJ01000048.1, read as the reverse complement.
TTCAGTCTCCGATGATTATACCGAGTCCTTCACCTCGGGTAACATGCCAGATCTGACAAACGAGATCTTCATGGACGCCCAGTCTGAGAAGCAGGACGATCAATTCTGCGAATGACAGCGAAAGCGGTGATGGAGTTGGTAGTGATTCCGGAGGATGACGACAAAGATTGTGAGAGTGACAATGACAAAATTAGCAACCCCGGATTACGGCGAAAGGGAAAAGTGGTCAAAGACGGTGCTAGATCATTACAGCTTTGGCAGTCGATGCAAGTCATGTGACTGATATGATGGTGTGGGTTTGACTGCTGAATATTATTGGGAAGGAACCTGCCTTGCAAAGATCCACATTACAGTTGAGTAGTAGATACCTACTTGTTTTGTATTGTTTATTATATTTATGATTACTAAACAAACAGCAACATGTTGACTATCAAGCAACCATCAACTACTATCAACTCGTCACTTTTCAAAACAAAACAGATTTTCTTTTGCTATAATTAAACTGAAACAAAACAAAAACAAAAACAAAAAACTAGATATCACACAAAATTGTCCATCCAAGCAATAAACCATCATGCCACCAGACAGCACCCCCTTCACAGATCCAGTACCTCACTATGCCGTCTCTTCGTCATTCCCCTCTCCCAAAACAGGCGCCGAGCTCGGACGGATAATACGCCGTCCCTTTCCACTCCAACTGTTCTCCTCCGGGTCAACAGGCTTTCTGTTAGACAACAGGCTCTTGAAGGAGGCCTCTATCGCCTCTATATCTCTGGACTTCTCCTCTGGCCCAATCTCCCGTTGCTCCTTTAAAGTCACAACACCATCCATAATGTTTTGAGACTTTTGATCACCCCTCTTCAACAATCTCAGCATAGTCACCTTGCCATCATCGTTCTCAATCTTGGCAAAGGAAACAGGCGGGCGACTCGGCAAGTTGGGAGAAGCAGCCGGAAGGGTCGACTGGGAACGACTGTTGATGCCTGAGCCACGTTTACCACGCTTGGTCTTTGTTTTGACGACACTCGCGGTGGGTTTCCCTGATACAGCACCCGGCATCAGGCGCCCTGTATGGTGGTTACAGTGACTTGTTGGTGCAGGTTTGATGTTGTTATCATATGAAGCACTTGGACTTCCGAGTTCGCTGAGCCAAGTCATGCGGTTAAGACGCTTTGCCATGGCCCGGAATCCATTTGCGTCAGCGTAGGCTGGGTGAGCGCCATGTTCCAGCAGCCAGCAATAGACTTGATACCCCTTATCTTGACTCATGGCAATTTCTAGGGGTGTCATCCGATTAGGACCATCCACATGGGCGTACGAGTTGATTTGAGAGTAGCAAAAGTGATCCTGGACTAGATAGCGTAGGACAGAGGCTAAGCGCTGGGCCTCATCAGAAGAGAAACAATCGTCATGGATGTAGGTTTTGTAGTTGCAGCTGGGGTGAATGCCAAGTCTCGCGGCCATACGGATTGCGATATGGAAAGACCGAGATGAGAAATGTGCTCCAGACTGAATAAGCAACCGGATAGTCCCGACCGAAGCCTCAGTCACGGCATGATCAAGCAGGTTTCCCTCTGAGATATCAGCTGGGCTATTACCCAGGTATGCGTGAGCCCCTCTGTTAAGCAAAGCCTGAACTGAATCATGATCAGACAGAACCCACCGGATGAGTTTAACCGAAGTTCGACCGTCTTCACCAACAAGCTTTGCATTGGGATGCAAGTTGAGTGAGAGCAAAAGATTTAGCATGGAGCTTGAGATGTTGTCACGGAGGAGAGAACCGGGGATGGTGTTTGCGTGTGCCATGTGTTTTTCAAAGATGTGCCGGGTCATGTCCATGCGCTGGAAGACGATGCATTTCTCTAGGGCTAGAGCGACAAGAAGACGACGGGAAGATGGCGTTACAGCCTTTGAAATGGTAATGATGTGGTCAAGGTCTTGTTGGCAGTCACTCATGACAGCATTTTCGACCATGGATATCGGATCTCCATGGCCCTGCCACTGTCGACTAGTGCTGAGATATATCTTTGAGATATCTTGGGAAACCAAACTCATCATGTGCGGTTTCTTCGTCGACATCAACTCGTCAACAAGTCTCGAGTCTCGCCCAAGGAACGAAGCATAGAGACTTTCCGAGTTGAACAGCCGCGGCGTATAGGCATCTTGACTTGTAGGGGTTCTTATTGGTGACGAGGATCCCATACTCGGTATGGTGGATAGGAGACGGGAAACTTGCGAAGCGTTGGATGATGGGCGAGATGTGGCTCTGGCATTGGAGAAGGCGGTGGGATTATACATTGCGAGGGGGAGGGAGGGAGGGAGGGAGGGAGCTAATTTCGGGTTAGACGGCAGGTTGGATGCGGGGAGAACCATGGGGGAAACCCCGGAGGAAACCATGGGGGAATGTAACATACATTTGGTCAAGGGAGTTTATGAGGAAAGGATGACGTGGGAGATATCGGAGAGGAGAGGAGAGGATCAAGGTTGCGGGAGACGGCGGATGGACGCTTTTTAAAGTTGATATGGGGGGGAGGAGAAGTTGATAGAGCCTCTGGTTAGCGTATTGGGGATGGATACGTTGGGGTCAAAAGTGTCTATGGTATATAAGCCAAGTCAGGAGTGTCTATCACTGGATAAGCGGTTGTTATCTACCACTGTATTGTGATTTGTGTTGCCTTTGTTAGGTTACTATAAACACTATAATTGATACGGTTATGCAGTTTCCCACATCCACGCATATGTCTGTTGCCGAGCCGTGGCCAGGTGATGTGGCCATCTAGCAACCAAGGACGCCCGGGAGACTTGTCCACAGTAACAAGTACATGGCATCAAACCTCTTCTCAAGGACCAGATATTCTCACTTGGTAGAAACCCATAGAGACAGATCATGACAAATTATCCAACAATCGGCAGCCTGCAGGATGATGCAGGCTTGGTGAGACTTGCGGTGAATACAAAGGCTCCGGCATGGAAGACTTGGCGAGACTTGAGATTTTGAGTTTTATGGACTTTATAGAATGAATTATGGATTTAAATCACTTGTTCAACTTGATATCAGACAGGTTGTTGTTACCAAGTCACATCCAAGTCTCTTACATCCAGTCGAATTAAAAGTTTCCTCTCTTTCCCATGATCCAGTGGGCGCTTCTCAAGTTACACGGATCATGCAAGGAATCACACCCACCTCCAAGGCAGTCTCTCCCCTCTCTCTCCCCTCAGTCTGCCCCTCTCTGCCCCTTCTGTCCCTTCTGTCCCTTCTGTTCCCTCTGTTCCCTCTGTCCCTGCAGCTCGCCTGGTCATTCCAGAATCATGACCCAGTCTCAATTCGCTTTCTATGCACTTGTTTCTTGTCTACCAGTCTCATATCGTCCTTTGCCTTTTATCTTGCCAACACACTATCATGGGTATGGCTAAACTTGTCCCCCTGTGATTTGTTTCAATATATCTGCAGCCTTCCGTTGCTTGGTGCTTTTAGGTGGGGATTTTCTTGGTTGATTGTTAATGCTCGCGGTGTTCAGATAAGCATTTGATGCTTTGACTTATGCTGTCATTAACCCTATCAGCTATTAATTTTTATGGTAACCCTATCCCTGACCAACGACAAAAGTTCTTACCCTTGTCTAGCTTGACTGGTACCGGGGACTCAATATTGATCTACACAGAGCAAAAACCAAAGTACTTTTGTCGTATTTCTACCTTTTGGTTGACTTGGTTGTTACAGAAAAGGTTTGGTCGGGAAGTGGATATATATTGATGCAGGGTTTTGATTGATTTTCGAGGGTCGAGATGATTGAGCTAGGATCGCTGGAAGAGTGAATTTTTTCTTGGGTGATGAGATATCTGTCTTGGTTCAGGTATCCAGGGACTGTGTTGGGCTTGTATGGTCTAAATCTTTGATTGCTGATTGTTGATTTGTCAATTGCCACTCACTTGAGCTCAAAAAATGACTGCGACGACTTGTTGACTTGGATACATGATGTTGACCTCGGCCGGTGCCCTGATAGGCAGGTGGATGAACATCCTTGTCACATATTCGTACCCTATCCAAGAATGGCATGTTTGGCAAGGTCTTTGCAGTAAAAGGTACACTGATTGAGGGTCTGAATATGAGGTTATAGAGGGTAGTGATAGAATCATGACGTCTAGAATTGAAAGAGGGTAGGCAATTGCCCCCAAAGAAGTTCGTGTTACTTGCCCTGTTTTCACACAGTATAATGATATTATATACACTGTGATACATATGCATTTCACATAGTACGCACACTGTGTACTGTAGACGACCAAAAACATCATCAAGATTGAAAAACGAAGCATTACGCCCGCCAAGGATAACAGCCATGGCCCGTGCATCACTCTTGATTGACGCAAGAGTATGGCGAACAATGAAATGGCACGGTCAAATTGCTAATCAAGGGCCAGGCCTTTGTAGACTGACTGGCACAAGTCCAACCGCCAACAAGTGAGTGGGTGTGATGAGAGAGATGATTATGGATTTATATAGCCAAGGCCAAGTATTATATGTTTCTGGGCGAGACGGAGATAAACGAGGGTTACTTGTTGATAAACAGATGGAGCATTTTGCTATCTATACACTCGAAGAGGACTATCGACATGAGCCACGGCAGAGGGGAGAAAGAGAGACAACACAACATTGCCAATGAAAAGGGTTGTTGACGGTCTCGTTGTATGTCCTATCAGAACGATTATATACTATCAGAACAAGGCCTTCGTCATGGTATTTGTAGTAATATAGACAAATTCCTCTGTCAGTCACAAGTTCAGGCGTTCCCTCCATCACCACGCCCCCCAAATATCTAGAGAAAACAAGTAACCCACTCAACCATCCGCCCGCCCACCTACCTACCTATTCACACTGCCCTGCCCTTGTTCAAGATAAAGAAAAAGAGAAAAAGAGAGAAAAAAAAGAAAAAAAAAGTACTGCTGCGTTCTATTCTTATGCACCCTTCAAGCAAGTCTCCCAAGCAGCAGCACCACCAGGCAAAGCCTAAAATTCTTTTTTTTTACTTTCCTTAGCTAGTAATATTGTAGCACTAGACTCTCTTTTATCCAATAGTTTGCTGTTTTTACATTTGCTTATGCTAGAATCCCATCCAATCCCATTCTAATACTATCAAATCATTCCCTTCCACTTTCTCTTTTTTTCTTTTCTTTTCTTTTTTACAAGCTTGACGAGACGGTTCCCTTGCCTTGTTCGTCTGGTCCCTGGCTCCCAAGGTACAGCGGGTAGCCTTGAACTGGATGATGGAAAGTTGCATATTGTTAACCAAGAGGACATAGGTGGGAATATCGAATTAGTAGTCTGTTTAAAAGAAGTTGGAGCTGCTCTTTGTTTTTGCTTGTTTTGTTTCTTGGGATATTCAATATCAGATTTTGAATATACCAAAGGCTTTGTTTATATATACCTCTTCTCTTACTTATACTTTGACTACAAGTTTTGTTTTACTATTATATATTACTCCGTGACTTTGTGTACTTTGCTAGGTTGAATATTCATATTTGACAATCACCATATTTTTATTTTTATAATTTTATATTTTTTTTTTTTGCTGCCATCTTCTATCCCTTATATATTCAACTTACCTTGAACGCTTCACTTGAAGACTCGTTCTTCTGCCATTGACCTTGGAAGGTTAATACTTTTTTCACTTACAACAATCCATACCAAAGTCGCAAATCTTTGGAGCATATCCAGTCTACATCACATACACACACTTACACTACACGCGCACACACACACACACACACACACACACACACACACACACTTACTCACTCACAACCAACCGTCTCCTCTCAATTCTCACTTTTTTTTTTTAATCCCACCTCTTGCATACCAACAATATGCCATCCTCAGATGAACCTTACTGTCTCTCCGCTTGGGATCAGGCCGCTTCCCGCGTCCACGTACGCCTTGCCATCTGCTTTGCTCTCGACCACGACCAATCTTGTGAAAAGGTTGCCTCGCACATCAAAAAGACACTCAGACGCCTTTCCCAGGTGCGCCCTTACTTTGCCGGCCGTCTATTCCTTGGTCCCCGCCCTGGATGGGTCTACATGCATGAAAGCGACCAGTACGAGATTCCACTCGAGGTTCATGACGAGACTAAAAGTTTTGGTATGACATATCGTCAATTTTGTGACGAGGGTTTCCCCGCCCATCCAACGGTTCACCCTCGTTTTCAAATAGACGGCAACGTTACCGAGTCTTATGATCAGGACCGGAACAAGGGCGTCCCCGTCATTGTTGTGCGAGCCTTTTTTGTCGATGGCGGGTTACTCCTTTCGCTCTTCTTTCACCATGCTTTTGGCGATGGTGACTCCATGGGCAAGTTTGTTGCCGATTTTGCCGACCAGTCACGAGTCTTGACTCCAATCTATCTCAAAAACATCAAGGATCGTGACTTGAACTTCACCGGCTACACGGACAAGGAGGACCTTGTCCAAGAATCCATCGAGGACCTCTTCACCGACTGTCCCGAATATGTCTACGAGAACAAGAAACTCGGCCCCAACAACTCCATCGTCTTCCCTGGTGGCATCTCACCCGACAACTACGAAAAGACAGGCCGCACCTTTGTCTTTGACAAGATAAAAGTAGACGCCCTGAGATCGGAAATCCGCCAACACCTGCGTATTCGAAATGATGACAACCCCGGTTTCCCCTCCGCCTACGTCACCCTCGCCGCCCTCACTTGGGTCCACACAGCTGCTGCTCGCCGCCAAGGTGAACATGACATTCCGCCTCCCGACGCCGCAGTGTCCGATGACCGTTGTGCTGCCCTTTTGAATCCCGTAAACTGGGCCTACCGTACCTTTCGCGAATCCGGCAAATCATACTTTGGCAACTCGGTGATGCTTGCGCGTACAGAGATTCCCATATCCACCATGGCGGGTGCAACCCATGACCTTGGAGCCTTGGGGTTAATCACCCAGCGCATCAACGAGGCCATTTCACTGGATGAGTCCTTTGTCAAAAGGCGTCTGCAGCTTGTCGACCGAGTGGATGACCCGCGGAACATTATGATTTCATTTGATGCGCGTATCCGGGAGGATCTGGTGTTTAATACCTGGAGAGATTTCGGTGCAGATTCCCTTTGGGATCTAACTGGGTCCGGAGAAAGAGTGATAAAGGCGGATGCATTGCGGAGACCACAACCAGAATGGAACTTGGTTGGATCCCTGATTTTGCCGGCCAAGAGAGATTCTATGGATTACGAGATTCTGGTGACTATCCCGGCTCCGTCGATGGATGTCTTGCTGGCGGATGAAGAGTATACCAAGTGGTGCCGGAGAATCATAGGTTAAACTACCATGGCAGTTTTGACTGATGTTGTGTGCAAGAGTATAGGAAAGTGTTTTTTTTTTTTTTGTTTTTGTCTTTTGGTTGTCGTTGTTAGGAAATAGGGGTTTTGGGAGTTTTGGGACATTACGACGTTACGGTTTTTATCTTTCCTTTTTTCTTTTTGTTTGTCTCTGTCCTTGGGGCTTTATAGCTGTGGTTGGATATGTTTTTTACTATGGCAATTTGGTCTGAAAATGGTTTCTTTTTTTCCTGTAGGCTGCATTATTGGTGGGCATGGTTTTTGGTATTGGGATTGTGTTTTGATATTTCTTTGCATTATCAGATAGACTCACATTATTATCTATAAAAACTTCTTCTGTTAATAGTCAGAATGTCGTCGGCCTTTGTTGGTCGTGTGTGTGTGTGTGTGTGTGTGTGACATGAAGTCAGTTGGCTTGACTTCGCGATTATAAGCTGACTAAGCATATCAGTCAACAAAACCCTAGCCCTAATACAAGCCTCTGAATGCGGGATAACGCCAGAGCGACGTCACTATTCCTAAAAACGGTATGCATTAATTCCTCCATTTCCCTTTAATAACTCACTCATCTCCCCCAAACCCACCACCTAATTATCCTCAATTTGATTTTTAACATTGACATCTCACTTGAAAAAATAAATCCAAACAAACACCACAAAACATGCCTCTCGTCGTCCCCGGTCTCAACAACGTCTCTGCTCAAGGTGGCAACACCGAAGAAGCCTGGCAGATGAAGCTCCTCGGCAAGACTCTCTCGCTAGATGGCGTAAATGACGAAACTGTTAGTATTTCTCCCATCACTTCATCGTTATATGGAACGGGATGCTCGCCCTTTCCCAATCCTAGGCGCATACTCGACGCCGCCAACCAGTCATGCAAGCTAACCGATTTTTTTGAAATTCCAACTTTGCTAAGACCTTTGCGACCAAGGATCTCCCCGAAAAGCATCGCATTGTCAAGCCGGGGCAGAAGCTTACTCGGGATTTCCACGAGGATCGATTGAATGTTCACCTTGATGAAGATGGGACTGTGCGGAGCATTAACTTTGGTTAAAGATGGGGGGCAAAGGTGGATGAGGAATGATAGTTAGGCTGTAAACAGGGCAGCAGATTGTTCTGTTATTTCTTCAATTAGCAACCTGTCTATATTATTGGTAAACAATGTTATGAATTCTTATTGTGAAAATCAGCATACATCTCATCGTCACTGACACAAGGCTACCTCGGTTCTTCCCATAGCCGTACAGCCCTAACCCTAACAGCACACCGCTTTCTATCGTGGGACCACAATTAAACCGTTATTATTTAGGCGGTGAAGCCCACCAACAAAGCTCAACAACAGTGGAGGGGTAATCCGACAACGAAGCATAGGCGGCACGGGGCGCGTTACTAGCAAAAGAAGATGGGCTACTTTCTGCGGGTTTATCGATACTGTTTTTTTTTTTTTTTTGAATTCTTTTTTGGAAACTCTGTATCACAAAGCATCAACTACCTGATCAACTGACAATCATTATATCGATCTTTTAGTTTTATTGTACCAAATACCTACTGTTACTTACAAAGTCTGTAACGTGCAGCCAACAGTCATAATGTTCAAGAAGGAGTACGTCATCATCATATCCCGTATCCTTTCTAGTCTTCTCCTATCCCGCTAACATCTCCTTCCTCCCCCCCATTCCAGAATGACCGCCGCCCCCAAACAAAAACTCAAATCTTCCGTCCAACGCGGCCTCCGCGCCTCCCTCCTCTCCACCTACCCCCTTCTCACCCCCCACGCCGACGCCATCTTCCTCAAGAAATCCTCTCTCGAATCGATCAAACTCCCCGACCGCACCGTCCTCTACGTCCTCGACACTACCCCCCTCTTCTTCCAACCCGACCTCCCCGGTACCCCCTTGCTCCCCCACCTCCGTCTCGTCCACCGGTTCCCCAATGCCTTTCCATCCTTGCGGATCGACCGGGGGGCTATCCGGTTTGTGCTTTCTGGGGCTACGTTGATGGCGCCGGGGTTGACGAGTGTGGGGGGGAGATTACCGGAGGTGGCGGATGGGGAGGAGAAGGCGGTTGATGGACGGTGGACGAGGGAGTTGGAGAAGGGGGAGCCGGTTGTTATCATGGCCGAGGGGAAAGATAATGCTTGTGCTGTGGGGTTGTTGGTGGTGGGGACTAAGGAAGTAAAGGAGAAGGGGAAGGGTCCGGTGGTGGAGGATGCGCATTATCTGGGTGATGGACTATGGAACTTGGTTTTGGATTAAATAAAAAATACCATCACGGTTTGGATTAGGGAGAATCTCATCAATGGTTAGGGTGCAGGTTATATTGTTAGGATACCAAGGTCAAGGAATAAGAATATCTGAATTCGTCTTGAGACATGGCATCTTGATTCGACCAATCACCGCGTTTTGCTAGTTCACGAACATCGTCATCATGCCCCCCAAAACAAGTCAATATTGAAGAAGACTCTCAACCTGGCATTCACGTAAAGACACATCTCCCTCACTTTGACAGCCTCGTACAAGCTTCCTCCCGCTGGTTCGCCCTCTCCACTCTCGCATCAACTCGCAAAGACCTCAACGATGCAATCGATTCACTCACGCGATCCAAATACCCCTCTTCCGCCATCTTTATCTGGTTGCCCACATCCTGATATTTCTCTAGTCTGATTCTATTATACAATGCCAGTCTTCTACGAGCCTGTATGTGACGGCACATGAATGGCTTCTCTCCATAGAGACGGAGTAATTCATCTGCACGAACTAGTTGTGTGATTGTGTACGACTTTCCCATGGCAAAAGCCTCAAACGGAGGCTCATACTCGGTCAAACCGGCGTAATGGCGGAGCCAGGTGTCAAAATCCCTGTGGGTGTGTGTCATGGCGAACAGGGAGGAGGGTGGCTTCCGATCATGGCAACATTTGCAGGTATGATGGCCGGAACAATTACAAGTCATTTTCGAAAAGATACATTCTCCTCGGCAAGAGCTAATGCAGCGATGAATGGTACAAGAAGCCGCAGAGTCTTTGGGGGAAAGATGTGCGTCGGGATTGGCAAGAGCAGGCCATTTCCGAATAACTTCACACGGAACTTGGTCACCATGGTGATACGTCTTTCCATTCCAGCGCACTGAGGTACCACTTCCAGCGATATAAGGCATCCTCTTCGAGTTACACCCACACAAGCATTCGATTGGGTTAGACGTCTTGGGCAGTCTTGCTTGGTCCGATGGACTCGGGGGAGAGGGTCTAACTTCTCCACGAGCTCGGGGCGGTGGACAGCTGGGGGGATTATCGCCAGAGGTAGTAGTCTCACTGACGGGATCGGGATACTTGTCATCTCTGGGTCCTTCATCAGGGTTACCAACACAAAATCGAAATGATTGGGCAATGCTCATGATGCATTTGACATCATCTCCAATGTGGATATTGTGTTCAACAGAGAGAAATGTCCATTTCGGGAACATGGGATTCCTGAGTACAGGCTCGGGCTTTGGCGTACCATCTGGGTGAAGAGCGAAATCAAGATTGTAGAGGTACCCATAAAAGTTGAGTTCAATCTGGTGTCGAGCTTTGAGTTTGAGCCTATCAGCCGTATTTTTGTTGTGATGACTGCAAGAAAAGCCGAGAAGAGTGCAATAGACACAGTCGGGCTCATAATCAGGGCCTTTTGGAAGATCGGAGTCGAAGAGGTAATTCATCATGTGTGTGTGTGTGTGTGTGTGTGGGTGTGTGTGTGTGTGTGTGTCCCTATATGACACTGACCGTTGGAAGGACGCTTGATCATTATTAATTGACATGACTTGGTAAAAGAAAACGACGGGGCTGAAAATGGCTTTTAGACCGTGCCAAGTATTCAATGTACAACCAAACACACGGCGTTTTATCAGATGAAGTCATTGTCGTGTCTTTTCCGGATCAAAATTACATCAGACACGACTCTACAAGTGAGAAAGATGCATGAGATTGGGCGTATTTTAATCTATTGATTATAACTGTTAGTCGTCACCCTGTGACCTCGGATATGGAAGAGACTTGGAACTGACGGAAGACAACACATGGAAGAATAATCATAATGTTGCAACTCCAACTGCAAGGACCTGCCCAGAGACAACTTGACCAGTAGACCCCGTGGGAACCATGGCAGTCGGCTTCATATCCTTCATGGGAGACGATTTGTTCTTAGCCGCTACTGACAGAAGCATTGATAGCTTGTCTATGCTTGAGAACCTGCTTCCAGGAACTACCAACCCACTCCCACAAGAGTTCTTGATCCCAAAACCTCGGAGGACCCATCAAGTTTTGAGGGACAGTTATCCCGGGTGGCACTATTTCATGATGGTCATCTAGCAGGATCCTCTTGAATGTTGAGGCGGCTATACCAGCATCAGATACATTCGCTCCTTCAAAACTTTTGCACCGTGGTTTGATGTCACGACGAAAGTCATGCATGACTGCATTATCCAACAAGCCATCCCGGATAGAAATGTACAGAGTCCGAATATCCTCTCCAAACATCTCCACGGCCAACTCCAAAACTTGTTCTGGCGCCACTCGCAACTGTGTATAAACGTCTTTAGCCCGATACTTTGGAACGAATTCCTCCATCCACTGCGAAAAGCACGCACGGCGTTTTGCACGCTTGTGGTCAGCGGACTTGACAAGCAAAGACAGTTCATCATCAGCCGATGGGATATAGAAGAAGGGGCATGTGGCGATGAAATCAAAAAGAGCTTGGAATGACTCAAAAGGCCGGTGCCAGAATGAAGGTTCTGTCTTTAGACCCAGAAAGGCAACAGCGTGGACTGGATCTGTACATATCAGCAGTCGGCTCTTGACACGGCCAAGATGTTCAGTCTCTTTGATGCGAAAATAGAGACCGGTCTCGCCCAGAACGATGCCGCTGTGACGGATGGCAAAACCAAGGATATTCCAAAAGTCTCCGTGTCCATGACGAAAGAGGCTCCAAGAAAAGGACTGCTTGGAGGGATGAATAGAGATATCGACTTGTATATAAGCGTGGCGAGCAGAATCTGCTACATAACCGAAGGTTTCATCATCGGATGGGTTACCGAGTGCCCCGGGAGCCTGTGAGCTGGGATCAATCGGCGCTTCAAAATGGTCAGGCCATGGAATAGCAATATTGTCATTTTGTACCGGATACCGTATGACCTCGACAGCGCCGATGACGTCGGTGAGCATCTTCCATAAATCATCTGTTGAGATGGAAGAATCCAAGGGTTTGGCGACGATGATGTCAATGTCGCCAAAGTCGGTCTTCTCTGGCCCATCAATTGGTGAGTCAACGAGTTCAAATATACGCCCAAGCTGGCAGTGGAGATCGGCTTTGATTATTTCATAGATGGCGGCTGGGATGCGCGGAGTCCAAAGATTAGCAAAAGCATTCCCACCCATGATGAGTTGTCGATGTGAAAGGAGGGAGGAAAAAAGAAAACCTAGGCGAGATGAGGAGAGAAGAGAAGTATTTCTATGATGGAATTTGAAAAGACGTTTGTATTGCGATGAAAATCAATTGCCTTTTGTTCTTTTGTCGTGAAAAAGAAAAAGCCAATCACATTGAAGAAATTTTTTTTTCAAATTTCAAGATGGAAAGAGAAATAAAAAAAATAAAAATCATGCGGAGCGGGACTAACTTGGTTAACGACACATAAACTACAACAGACCTTTTTGGAAAACTTCAAAAAAAGGAAGTTACTGATGTAATAATTTTGACTTTTCGATTTTATTGTGGCAATCATGACGTAAGCAAGCAAGAGTCATAAGGAAAGTGCAAAAATCAACGTCCCTTCCCGACAAAAAGTACAAGGGCTTAATCGACCGGTCAAGCTGATATCTAGTACTCAGTCAGCCCTTTCCCAGGTCAAGCAAGCTCTTATGGTCAGACTCACACACATGGAAAAGACGACCACTACTGTCAAGCCCATCAAAAATGAATCCAAGTTGGTGTGTCACAGATAGTCCGGGGGGATTGGTTGGGGTTTGAATTTAGTGTTGCTGAATACCGATTATAACAAATGTCTAGCTGCTTGGTCTTCTTGAGGATATACAGTTATCGAGTTGATCAAGAAAACATGGTAGCCCGTTGGCCTTTTCCTTGTTCACCATCATACTGCGCCAAATGCTCCCTCACTTCTGCTGTAACTTGAGTAAGGCGGGCTGATCTCAGATATCTGTTAGCTTCAGCACACCATCGCTCTTCAGCCTGAGCGATGATCCTCTGATGACTGTTGGGCATTATGTCAACAACCTCTCCTCCTTCTGAAATATGAGGCGTAGATTTTGGATACCGTGTATCAATACCACCCACAACACCCGTGTTAGCGGTCATGTAGGCACAAAATCTAGCCCATCTCATTTTATATGGGTCACTTTGGGTACACATAGCCATCCGTGTACGATAGACCAAGCCATTAGGATTTCCATCGTACTTCAACTCCTCGTGTATATATAATCGGCCTTCCTCTTCTCTAAACTCGGCCGGCATGATGAGCGCGGTTGCCAAAGCACGGAAGGCTGTATTAACCAAGCCCCAATACTGGATTCCGCCATCTTGTACGAGTTAGCCACCTGTTCTGAAAATTGAAAAAAAAAAAACTCAGTAGACATAGGTACGTACCTCTTGCCACGCAGTGCATAGTAAGTAGTACCATGCAGCGAAGCAAGTCCAGTTCCATGCTCACGAAAATGTCGGTTGGACGAGAAACACATGGGTATAATGGAAGACTGTTGTAATGCGGGCCCATTGGCGACCAACCATAAGCCGTATCTGGTAGACAGTCATCACGCCAAGCAAATGGTAACATCCACTCCGGGTGCTAGCCCAGATACCGAGGATATTGCATCTTTTGGCGGAACAATGGTGATAGTGACGTACCGGGCGGCGGACTACCGGCTACATGAGGAATATCAGACCCGTCATGTAGGTTTTCGTAATCAATGAGCATCTGATAGTATTTGTGGAGATTGTCTTGTTGGCGGTGGATGATGAAGTTGGGCATGTTGTGGACACTAGTTGATTGGTACTTTCGGCGACGGTAGGGAAGGCTCGGGGTTCGATGTTTCTTGGCGTTGAGAAACAGCTCGTTGGTCCAATGGTCGGGCTTATTGTCAGATGGAAAAGGCGGTTGGCAGAGTTTGGGAGTGCGCCATTCCATTTCGTTGATGACGATGTTTTTCCATGTTGCGGCGGGCTGTTCCGGTCGGGAACCTACCGGTTGGTGCTAGATCCGGAGGGTGGGCGGCGGGATGGGCATTGTGAGATCAGTAATATGATGATTGAGATTTAATGTGTGAAATAGGTTCATTTATGTGGTTAATTGATAAAAGATGGTATTTTATGTTAGGCAAGTCGGAGAGTGATGATGACGTGTTAAATATTTCATGGAAAAGAAAATCTTGTCCTTTAAAAATAACATTACCCTTCTTTCTTTTTGGCAGCAAATTTGGCAACTACCTCACAACGGATGTATCTACTACTTAGGGTTCACAAAATTGCTAACCCAGTCGAAAGATATCACCACATCCATCCATCACATGCACAGTACTTTTAAGCACAGATTCGAAACATGAGAACAACCAAAGATAACCTTTTCTGTTGTTGTTCCTCCTCCTCCTCCTCCTCCTCAATCTATAGCTCCTTTAAATCGTAACCCCCCCCTCCCTCCAAAAACCCTCTTGTTTCAAAATGACGCCGACGCTAGGCATTCCCTTGCCATGATTTGCTACATAAACCCACCCTTCGTTCGCCCCATTGCGTGCGCCCTCGTTCTGAATAAGCAGACGTCTTTGTACGAATAAAAAAGGTCAAGAGGTTGCTGAAAGTGCCGTCAGAGAAATCGAATGTATTAGAGTTTCTTTGTCGCGCGACTGAAAAAGAAAAAAAGGACAGAAGATTTCTCTTTTCTAGGATTATTTATTTTTGTACTTGAAATTTGGAAAGGGAATATTTATGCTCATTCTATTGGCAAAAAGGCATAAGACGTGTGTTGTGGTAGGAATGTAGGTACAACAAGCGCCTTATATAGCTGACACGACCTGTAGTTATTGCTATGCTGTCTATTATATCCGAATGTCACGATGCTATCGGCCACTAAACTTTGACTACTACATTACATATACACTAATGGATTATCCATCTCTCGTTTTGGGGGTTTTACTATACTACAACAGTGTACTAAAGTACTAGCGATCACTAAAGGGAGGTTTGAAGTCCGTAATATCTCCCTTCAAGTCCCTATAACCAAATACAAAAAGTAATGATGGGAGCAACATTCCATAGTTCTTGATTGATTAACATAAGCACACACACACACACACACACTAAAAGTAAAAAGGGTGTCGTCGTGCAGCAATGCGAAACAAAGATATGCGGTAGCCGGTTAATATGCCCATCACGACTTAAGCTAGTCTACTCACGGGATCACAACAGCTAGATGGACCATCACGGACAACATTCAAGACATGATCAGGTCAAAGACGCAATATCAACGCGAAAACCAAGACGCAAACATGTGTACAAACGATATAGTGGTTGTGACATGCCAGAACACACTATAGGAGGGCAACTTTAACAGCAATAGGTGCAGTGTGTGATACAGAAAGGTGACCAAGGAGTGGCACAAAGGGAGGATCGACGTACGTGCAGTTGAATTCTGTAGCCTGAAGTGATGTTAGTGTTTGACAACTGATGAACCAGGTACCTACCTACCTACTTGACCAATACATTTCTTAATATACCGTTCTGCAGGTTGGTTGGACAGATTCATCAACTGCTTAAAGGGAAAGAGAGGGCCTAGTGGAATTCCGAAAAAATGGTCTTTTGTTTGGCTGTACTTATGTAGGTACAAACACATGTAAGCCGCCTCCATAAGTCAAGTCTTTGATAGTGGTTTATGAGATTAGTGAGAAAGAAATACAAAAAGGGAAGGAACATCTTTGATAAACACGGCAGCTGCTCTTGTTTTTTTTTTTTTTCTTTCGTTCTTTCCGTACTGGTTCGTGCCTTCTGTTTCTACTCAATTTACCAAATTTTCCATTTTTGTGCGCCCATAAATATTTAAACATGACGATAGACACGGCAGCTTCAACCTCATATCTTCATTATACGCTTAGAGATTATAATGCCTTCGTTACACCTTATATTGACCTTGTCATGAGACGAGATGACGACGGCGGTGATGACCAAGATACCAGCTTCTTAGACAGTCTCCATACTGTTTCTCCCTCCAATCCAGACATTAGCATCCGGGCTGTCATCGGCGTTGTCATTGGAGTCTTCTTATTCATCTTCATCGCTGCCATCGCCTGGTGGTGCTACCGAAAAAAACACCCCCGCAACACCATGTTCCCCTGCACAAAAGCTGTCGCCAACTCCCCCCCTGCAACAACCGCAGCTAACGCCGCCGAGTCCAGGACGACACCCCGTCGATTGAACATTCTACCGCAGAGTCTGAATATCACTGGAAGAAGAAATAGAGCAAGAGGTGATGAGACGCCGCCGCCAGAATATAGTGAGGTAGACTTTACATCAACGTCGACAGTGGTGAGTGTTCCGTTACAGAATAGGCCACCTATGGCACCGCCGCCGATGGTTCATATTCAATCATGAGAGAGGAATGCTGGTAGTGAAGGAGTTATTAAGCGCTGTGGGGGCCAGTTCTGAAATGATTTTCCTGTTACCGAGCGAATAAACCATGCCCATTTGGGAAATGGAGGGTGCATGGGCGTTTATTAAGGACTTGGGGATGTATGTACATCTATTGTTCATAGGTCAATATAGGGAATCTCTGTAATGAAATACACGATATAGACCTCAACTATGGCAAAGATGGACTCTTTCGGTTTGGTACATAATATTGAATCCTATTTGTATTTGAGATGACTGACACAGTATGTAACCCTAATACTGATGATACAGTATATTAGGGTTCATGACTAAGAGCTGTCGCCAGAACTAGATATGTTGCCTTCCATTTACGGAACATAATCGATCAAATAGTCCAATTAGACTTTACCGGAGAATAGCCGAAATCCCTATCCATTCAACAACATCAAGTATATCGTCATTCCCCTTTTGCTCCTCGCAACCAACAACCCTCATCATTGGGTTTAGTTTTGATCATCGATAGGACCTCACACAAGTCCCTTGTACCTAGATACATGCATATCTCAACACATTAGTGTCATTTCTTTGTTACGCACTTATTCTTGAATCAATCGCCGATAATAGCTTTAAGCTATCATCTGAGTTGTCCATCGTGGTAAGTCGCCACCAACCCCCAACAGCTTCTCGTCATCCCCCCACGTTCACTCTATTGGCGATATTACAGACCTCTAGCTTCGTTAACAATGGCCCTGAACATTGAAACTCCTTCCTGCCTACTGCTACCCATCATTGCGCCCACCGCTGCTGTGGCCCCTGTCGACCCTGGAACGGGATTTGCTTGCTTGGGTCAATTCAAGGTCCGCTGATAATGCTGCAGCCTGTGACCTGTTTCTGTGCTTTGATTTTTTGATTTTTTAATTTTCAGTTTTTGCTGCATGTGAGACACATCAGTCATCAGTTTGGACAATTTGGGTCTACAGGTAGAGTGCAGATCTAGTACACAGCAAGCAATACAGTGCTGCTTTGAATCGCACATGCATCGTCATCCGGTTCTCTACTGCTCAATATTGTCGATTATCGCGTCACTACTGCAAAAACCCGCTTCTTCCATTAAACTTTATGCTAATCGCCGCTTTCGCCTCTAACCAGAAATCCGCTTAATCTTCCATCATTGAAGCGCCGCAGCCCATACACACACATACACACACCGACTTTCGAGCCCTGCCACTATCACGAACCACCACCCTGAACGATCCACAAGCATTACACAATAAAGCATATATCCATACAACACTAGCTCCTCCCATTCCCCCGTGACACACAAGTGGTCGCCTTTTACCAACTCCGCCTCGGCCATTGTTTGCTCCATCAACTATACCCGATCCGCGACCACAACCGACAACGAATCCCCGCCGCCCGTCCGACAACAAACCACGGAGCGCTTCAATTCCTCTCGGTCGCAAACGACGTCACTGCACTCTTGACGTCCCTGGTTCAACGACAACCAAGCGCGCCCGCCCATTTTGACGGCCTGGCCTTTGCTGCCACCCGTGGGCCATCAACACCAAACATCATGCAACCCCTCAATCCGTTCCTGGCTGCCTTCTTCAAAAGCAATCTTCCAGCGCAATGCTCTGATACCAACACGCACGTGCTGCTTGTCCCTACCACTGATGTTTTGTTACTCTATCGGGAAACCAACTCAGTGTCTACAGCAGACTTCATCACATCAGAAGACTTCCTGGCTAGTCATGTGATTCGACTTCAAACCGGCGGTGTGAATCTCGGTGGCCGAGACAACCAGGATGCCGCCGTCCAACAGAATATTAGAGAGGCCCGCGGAAAGCCCCGATCATACCCCACTATCAACAACCGAAGCTTGATTATCCGTGATAGTTTTGTCTACACCAACAAAGGTACGTTTGCGCCGAGCCGACGACAACGACAATGACAACGACGATATATTCTGCCAGACCACCGTCCCTTGTCTGTTGATCGGCCGTGATATTCTCGAACATGGTGCAGCACAGTCAAGCCAGCCATGTGGCAATGGGAAAACACATGAAGCTAACCATCCATCAATTCCCCCCCCCCGTCCTTGCTTCTTGTATAGGATTTAAAGCTGCCAACGAAGCCCAGATTCTCCATGATGCCTTATGGTACGCCGACACCCTTGATTTGAAACAATGGTTGATATATTACATCTCGAAGCCGCTGGTCGGAATTTGGCAAGAGATTCCTATGATACCTGCCATCTATAAAGAGGGAATGAATCGGAAAACAAACCCGCGACAACGTAGCGCTGCCGCCAGAGCTCTTGCTGCGTCTATAGATGCAACTGACAATGGTGCCGAATCGACATCGGCTATCAACAATATGCGCAAACGGAAGCAGATCAAGTCATTACAAGATTTGTTGGCGCATTTTCCCGCTGTTGCCAAGCATATGCAGCCTGGACTTGAGAAGCTTTTCAACGAATTTAGACGTGTGTTTGAAAAACCATTACCACCGCCACCATCTTCGGAACATATCCCGGACCCGGAGCCCGCGACTCAATTTGAACAAGCCGTTAAACGTGTGCGCGCCAACAGCGGCGCATCGCTCCGTGCTAAGAGCGAAAACATCTTGCCCGGTCTTGGCAGTGCGGCTCCCAACTCACAATCACCATCACCTGTGGACAATTCGTTACCAGTTACGGAAAACTTTTATGCGGAAGACGACGAAGACTTGATGCGAGCATCCCTGGAAACGGCAATCTCAGCAGCGATAGAACTGTTTCGGACGATTGATAAGTCTAGCATGGCCAACATCTACAACTCCACCGGGCTTAATCTTTCGGATGTGGAAAAGCTCATTGAACGCTTTGTGACGGAACATGTACACCACATTCTCTTCCCGCGATTATGCACTCTCAAGAGACCCTATGACAAAGTGTTGGAAGCCAAGATCCGACAAATGGCCTTTATCGACGTATCCCAACTCGGCATATCGATACATGGAGGGCCCAAAGGCAAACATGAACTTGTTACTCAACTTGGCCATGCCGTCGTTGAGTTTCAAAAGCTTTCTACGGCTACGTCACCACATTTGATGTTGGAGTTGCTACTTTCGACCATGAAGCGGGCAACCGAACCCACCGAACCCACCGAACCCACCGAATCCACCGAATCCACCGAATCCAAGGCTGCAAAACCTGGAACCCCTGGCGAGAAACTAGTGTTAACAGTCAATGCAGATACTTTGGTATCTTTATTGTTATCTGTTGTTATTAAAGCGCAAGTTCGGAATCTACAGGCCCGCTTTGTTTACATTCGAAACTTTTTATTCCTTGAAGACGTTGACAATGGAGAGATGGGTTACGCCCTCAGCACCTTTGAAGCTGTTTTGGCCTATCTTTCGATAGACTCTACGGGGTTACGACGAGCTAGCCAACGGAACAAGGCACTTTGGGATGCAGTATGTTTTGGCGACTTGGAGGGTGTCCAGTCAATAATGGAACCGTCTTCGAAACGGATATCTACTGGGGCTAATGGACTCTACAATGATCTTATCAGCAGTCGACGAAACTCATTGGCCCGCAGTGTCACGCCTAACGGGTTGTCACGACGATCATCAATAGGAGAGAGTCTGGCGTATGCTATACAGCCCTTTTCTGGTGGTACTGGCCTTGGGCATGTGTTTCCTTTTACTAGGGAGGAACCACTCGGAGACGACGATTACGCCTCGCAAGTGCCGACAGAAGAAGAAGACGAGAAAGAGGAAGAAGAAGACGAGAAAGAAGAAGAAGAAGAAGAAGAAGAAGAAGAAGAAGAAGAAGATGATGATATGATTGAACAGGCGTTCCACGAAGACACTGCTGCCATTCCAAAGACGAAAAAAGTCAAGCATGTTGTTATGGATATACAGAGTAACCGCAGCGAATCTGAATACTCATATCAATCAATGGGAACTGGCGATGGAACTATCAGCTCTACAATGGAAGGCGATATATCAGTCGAGCGCCTCTCACAAACGCACGATTCCATGGGACAATCGATTCTCATGATGGCGGTGCTCAACGGACAGGATAAGATTCTGCGGTATCTGCTCTCGCTGTCAGAGTACTTTCCACCAGAATACGTTCTCGCCGACATGAACATTGAAGACACAACGTTGCTGAGTATTGCAATTCAGTTGGGTAACCTAAACGTGATTGATGTCCTGCTGGACTACATTCTGATCAATGTCGATAATATCGTGATGGAGGAGTACTGTGCCGTGCAAGACATCCGCGGGCGTAGCTTGGGCCACTATCTGATCCACGCTCCGCAACATATCAACCGCATGGCTACATTGGTGCCCTGGGATCAAAAGGACAAGAACGGACAGACGCCGTTGTTTGCGTTGTGTCGGTCGTACGACCAGGCTGACTACCGTACCATGGTGGCTGCTGGTCTTAATGCGGCGCAGGAATATCAGAATGATGGCCTTCCGTTACATATCGACGACCACGTGGATAATCGTGGCAATACATTGCTCCATATTGTCACTGATTACCAGATGACTCAACGAATCATGGCTCAGTGCGATGTTGATGTCAACGCCACGAATGACAGAGCCTTCACTCCCTTGATGGTGGCAAGCAAATATGGGCGTTATGATATGATCCGCGTGCTATATGCTGAGCCTCGAGTTGACGTAATGGCTCGGGAATTGCGCGGTCTGACGGCGGTTGAACTCGCAAAGGATGAGGAAGTTCGAAGTCGCATTGATGATTTGGCGCTTTTTGCCATGGTACCAGGCTCGGATGGACGATTGACGGGTGTTATTAGAGGATTTTTTGTTGAAGATGCTACGATACGGTTGGTGGTGAAGTCGGCGGCGCCGACAGTCATGATGAACGATGGCCCGGATACTCGTACAACATACACGGTAACGACATGTAGGAGATCGTTGTTGGAGTTTGAGACGCTAGAACGACTACTTGGGTTGGAGAGTCCGTCATCCTGGATGCCGTTGATAGCGGCTGTACGATCGCCTTTCCAGATTCATTCAAAGCCGTCTAGAGCTGTATTGCATGATATTCAGCAAAAGGCCAACTGGTTCCTTCAGCTCATGTTGGCACATCCGACATTTGCGACGCATGAGATGCTTTGGGAATTTTTCCTTATGCCAGAGCTTAAGCTGGAACAAATGGAGGCGAGGTCAGAACTAAAGGCTCTGGCCCTGGGAGAGAGAATCCGAGATGAGATGGAGCCTGTCAGGGACGTCAGAGAGGTTGAGTCGTTTGTGGATCATGCTCGTGAGAGTATCCGAGGAATTAGCCACCGGACTCGTAGTGTGACGAGGAGGGTTAACGGGTTGATTGTAGCAGCCGCAGGTAAGTGGATATGTTGATTGTGGTGGTTTGCGAGGTGAATGACAAGAGAAGGAGAGAGGCATTGATGATGACTAACTTTTGTTTGAAAATGACTAGACTTGAGTGATTCCACAATCATCTTCCAAAGGGCCCTGACGACGGCCTATTGGCTTCCAGAATCCCATCAGACTGCTTTCCAGCTATATGTCAAGGCCATGTCACCTCGCGAAGGCAATGCCAACGCCCATCTTCACTCGGCCTTTGTCGCTCTTCAGTGCACCATTGAGGCACTTCTTCGATCCTTTGACCGACCACCAGCCCTGGCTGACAAGATCCGCACTGCTCAACGAGCCATGGAGCGGAATTACAACTCGATTGGTAAAGCTCCTAGATGGCCATTGGGTATTATGGATGATGCACGACAGCGGGCCAATGACGAACGGGAGGCCAAGGCAGTCAAGTCACGGGATGAACTGTTGAACTTGGGGCGTGATTTGAGGCACTGTCAGCAGGTGGTGGCTGGAGAGTTGGCGGGATGGCATGAGTTGCATGTGAAGTTGGTCAAGAGAGCCATGAAGGAGTATGCTCGGTCGATGGTGATGCAGGAGAAGGAACGGATATCTGGGTTACAAAGGGCGTTGAGGAGGATACGTCAGGCGCGGGAGAAGGAGACGGGGATTCCGGTGAAGGAGCTACGGATTGGAGAGGCGGCAGAGGAGGTTGAGGAGGCACAGAGTTTGTTGAGGAACCGGCGGGAGATTAATGAGCAACATCCGGGGTCTACGAGGTGGAGTGGGGGGAGGATTGAGATGGTGAAGGGGGGTTTATTTGGGGATAGGGAGGATGGGGAGGATGGGGAGGATGGGGAGGTTGATGTGGGAGAGGGGAGTTCGTCGTCCAATGCTTTGTTTTGACAACGGTGGGTGTTGATACGGGGAGGAGAGGGATTTGACTTGATATGGCGGATGATGTACGTGGCTCTTGTCTTTGGGTGTGATGTTTGGTTTTCGAGGTGAGACTGTTGGTTTTTCTTGATTCAAGTCGGAAGTCGGGGAGATGGGGGAAGAGGGGATGCAGACGACGGTGTAGATGGATGATGTGGTGGGAGAGAGAGATGAAACACACATCGGCAGAGTTAGACATTGGGGATTAGGATCAAGATGCTATGCTATGCTGCCTATATACCCTAGTGTCTTGATGCCTTGATGCCCTGGTTTGCCTAGATGGAACATGGTTAACATGTTGACTCTAGGTTGCATGCAAGGTTGGCATTTGGGTTACATGAGATGGATAGACTGTGTTGGACCTATCAGATTGTTGGATGCCTTGCGTCATGCATATTGAGTGGGATATGCAATGGATAAATCTTTCTTTTTGAAGGGTTGTTTCATATTCTTGACGACATGTGAAGATGGGTTGGAAGGTATACGATGAAGGCCTATTTTTTTTATTTTTTTATTTTTTTTATTTTTTTTATTTTTTTTTTTCTTTGGTTTGGGTTGGTTTGCTGGAGGGGAATAAGGGAGAGTGATGATTTTGATACCTCTTAGTATATTGATAGACAGTACAGTACAAAAGAAGCCAAGATTCTACAGATATACCTGATGATTGGTTGATACTGGGGGAAAAGCATAAAGATGTGAGATGAAGAAATCAATGGAGTTGATTGGTGATCTGGAAGGAGAAATAACCCAATGAGGATATGCAAAGATAAGATAGTGAATATAGATTTAACCCTTATTGATTGTAACCCTCCTACCTTGATATCGATTAAGCGCCCGTCTTAACGAACACAGCCGACGGGTCTTGTCCACGGAAAAAAAAAAAGACTTATAATGTTTATGAAGTGCATATTCTATAATATGGCTAGTCTACCTTGGTGGACAGACTATGGTGTGAGGATGGGCAAGGGAAAAGATAATGGGCTGAGATAATGGGCTGGGGCGGGGGGACTTTTAGGCGTTGTTATCTGGCGCTTATAAGATTGATGGTTGAGGCTTTTTGGGGTAATCGGGGAGATGTCATGACTTTTAGGTTTACAAGGTGATGTCATGCCATGTCGTGGAAAGTTTGAATCATGTGTGTTGGTGGTTACTGCCGGCACTTAACTTGTGCACAGCACAGCATCACGTGTATGTTCCATCTTCGGGTAGCAGTTTCTTTCTTCATCCCGCCAACATCTTTGATGAACATCGGGTTCCCCAAGTAGAAAACAAATCGGAACCCGAAAAGGGTTTATTCGTTAGTTGCTAGTGCTACTACAAGTACCCAAGAGAAAGGATAAGCCACCAAACAAGGTTTTTCTTTGCCTTCTATAAGCTATTGGGCGGCTAATGTTGACTCGGGATGAGTGAAAACCATGGGGGCCAAAGCCCTGGGCTTGCCATTTCGGCCCCCGTGGTTTTTGGGGCAAGATGGATGCTTTTGGATAGGATCTAGAGCACAGCTAACATGGTTGTATGTAGTCTGATTCAAGGCCTTGAGATTGATAATAAGGCTTCCTCAGTATACTCTAGGTATATCTAGCTTAGGCTGCTTACAAAGCTCTCTCCTCTGTACTTTTGCCATATAAAATTCTAGTGTCTCTAGCTGCCTGTATATCACAATCTCCTATGACCCACTCGCCGGAGATGTGCGAACCATCTGAGTGACTGCAGTGCCGTTAATGATGGAGCGGGAAGCGCACGAGACACTCTATGATCCCTCATTGTCACTAGAAACAAAACATAATCTACCCACTTTACAGACTGCTCATAATTTTCTATACCCTGAATAGACCTTTTACAGATTTCCCCCATCTTCCATCGGCTACCGCGTGTGCGTGTACCAAATGACCAAGTCAAATAACCATGTTCACTCGCCTAAACCTTGCTCGTCAGCTAGCTGCGCCGTGCATTCACAGCCTCAAGAATCGTCTCAAGAGCCGCCCAGCAAGTTTTATCCAGTAGTTTGGTCACTATTGAATAGTAGTGGTGATCAGTGCGTGTTACATACTGTATATCATTGCGATATATTCGTTAGGTGACTAGGGTTAGGGTCTCGCCCATACCAGCCAAAATTAGCCATCCCATCCCCAATAAGCTCCACTTTTCCATCAGCCAATCAGATCCCCAGAATCAACCGCGACTACATTCACTTCTGTAGCCGCCGAATTCTCCCAGAAGAGATCAAAGGCCCCGCACATATTTTCTGTGTACTTATCCAAGTACATGGTATATCGTATAATGCTGACGATGTACCGTGACGTTGACAAGGAGTCCTGCGTGTGGCCGCTAACCAAAAAAAAAAACAAAAAAATAAGCTAAGACAGTGTACATGTGTTAGTGGTGGACAAAGTTAAGCTGTTGACCGTTGACTGTTGTGATCTGAGTGGCTACAGTTGCAGTGGAAGAAGGTGAAACAGGTTCTATTGTAGTCAGTAAACTTACAGCAAGACAGGGCTGGTATAGTTGGGCTAGGAAGAAAAAGTCCAGGGCCCTGTGTCTGAGATATACATGCCTGATACATGTGTGTTCAACTCTGATAGTGACCAATAGTATTTTCTACGGCTTCAGTGAGGCTTTGTGATGACAACTGTATATATTATTATTGACTCTAATCAAATAATGAAACTATTAGAAAAAAAGAAAAAAGGAAAAGAAACCCCCCCCCCCACGTCAGTTTCCCGTCTTGAACCAATAAAACGTGTATATTCAAAATCAAGCAAATCAGAAGAACAAATTCTCTATAAAATCTCTTCTATTAACAAGGAGCAAGGCTCATGCTAAATTTACACCATATCAAAGGGCGTATCCTACTAGGACTTACATGTACCCCCTCCCCGGTTTCTTCAGGCGGCTTCCTGACTTACAGCTCACATCACCAAAGGAAAACTTGTTCTTTTTTTTTACAGTGATGGTGTCTTGATATGCAGTGACCCTCAGTGGTCAGTAGAAGAGGTCTTTGAATAGTATCCGGCTTTGCTCCAAGGACCAAAAAAAAAAAAAGAATAAAGAGGAGACGGTTCGCCTCGAATATATTTTGATTCTCGTTAAACTGTTGCTTCATAAGCAGTCAACTCCAGTCTTGTCTCTCGTCTCATTATATACATCTACAAAGTCCTTTAGTCTTCATAGACACATCACTCTACAATATCAACTACTCTTGGAGCTGGTCTCCTTTTATAATCAACTCACAATGTCCACCACGTACGTATACATCTTCTAGGTCTTCTCCGCTCACTCCTACTAACCCTTATTAGCATGTACGGCGACTTCGCCTTCACCTACAACCTACCTACCGAAGACTCCTTCTTCGCCTCTCCCTCTCTAACCCCTATGCCCCTCCCTCTATCGTCCGCCTACCACCCCCACCCAACATTCTTGGACTTTTCCCAAAATCCCCCATCCACCTATCCCTCGCACTCGCCCTCCCACGCCCGCTCCTCCTCCCACTCCTCTCTTTACAGCACCGTCTCCTCTACTACCCCTTCCGTCTACTCTACCGCCACCTCCATAGAAGACTCCTGCGCCGGAACCCCACTCTCATCCACCTCCTCAATCTCCAGATCCCGCCGCTCCTCCCCAGCCATCCGTCAAAGCGGCCCCCTCCTACTCCCCAAAATCCGCTCCCAAGATCAATCCATGGGCCCCCATCACCGCCTCCGCGCCTCAAAATCCCCCGCACCCGTCCGTCGTTCCCGCTCCACTCTATCCGCCCCTGCCGGCATCAACAAGACTAGACCCTCTACTAGTGTTCCTCCTGCTCGTGCCATGTCTGCCGATACTCTCTCCTACCTGCACTCTGCCGTCCAGAGCGCTGCCGGCACTACCACCACCACTACTACTACCTCGGCCGCTGATATCTCCCGTATCTCTACTAGTGACATGTCTGGCATGGCCATGGACTTTAACAGCTACGCCCACATGACGTACACCGCTCCTTCAGAGTACCTCCTCCCTTCTACTCTCTTCGCCCCGCGGGCGCCCTCTCCCCTCGCTGCCTCCGTATCAGCTAGCCCTGAGCTCATCCCTGCCCAACCCGCCACCAACACCCGCTACACTGCCTCCCCCCCTTCTCTCCCTCTCCCTCTCCCTCTCCCTCTCCCTCTCCCTTCTGCCTCCCTCCCGGTTGCAGCCCCCATACCCTCTGGTGCTACCACCACCACCACCACCATCTCCGCCTACCTCTCCTCCCCCAACGCTGCCGTCTCCTGCCTCGAACTCCCCACCGGCACCATGCGCGACCCTCTCAGCAAACACTTTTGGTGGGACGCCCGCCAAATCAAACCCTGGTCCTCCTTCAACCTCTCCACCATCCTCAACTTCCCCGCCGCCCGAGACCTCCTATCCTTCCCCATCTCCACCTCCCTCCTACCCCCCATACCCATGGCCACCCGCCACCCCGACGCCGAATCCGACCTCATCAAAATCTTCTCCTCCACCTACATCCCCAAACTCAACGCCGCCCTGGCCCTATCCTCGGCAAACCCCCTAACCATCGCCGCCCCGGTCAACAACGGTCCCAACATCCACCCCAAAGAATACCTCCTCACCGCCACCGCCCCCCGTGATGCCTCTACCGCAGCCGTCCTCTTCGGCGGTAAGCCATCCGCCCGCGTCGTCGGCCTCGTGCGTGCCTTTGACCGTTTCAACACAGCACAACGGGTTGAAGGAAACATCAAGCGCGTAGAGTTCCTCCGGGGACTTGCTGCCCTCCACCACGCCATGCGTGAACACGAAACCCGCTATGGCTTCATCATGACCGAGATTGAAATCGTCTTTGTCCGCAACGGAACCGAGGCAACCCCGCACTTTGGTTTCCTAGAAGTTGCCAGCGTTCAGTTGAACGAGGGCATCCCCCAAGGACAGTCGGTAGACGTGAGCGATAACGGAAAACTGACAGCCTTGTTGGCTTTGTGGGGTCTCTGTATGATGGCCGGAGATGAAGCAATGCCTGGTGAGGCGCATTATAGAACTGTAATTGGGGCTCCAGCTGAGGGAACGAGACAAAAGGTCACGACTAGAGACTCTTGGATGCCGCCGCCACAGTTGGCTGAGAAGAGGGAAGCGAAGAGATCGCGAGGTTGGGTCTTTCCAGAGGAGCCCGTGGGAAGAAAGGAGTTGGGAAAGAGAGGTGTTAAATATTAGGGTTATGTGAAAAAGAGAGAAAAAAAGCTCTTGTGCTGGTCATTAGAGCTTTGGTTTATGGTTTTTGGTTTTTGGTTTTTGGGTCTTGGGTCTTGTCAATCTCTGCTCATTTATTTTGTTGTTTAAAGGAGTTGGATGTTTGTTTTTCTTTACTTAATTATCTCGGTTTTTTTAATTTTGTTTTATCTCATGGTGATAGGGTTATAGTTTATTTAGGGTTAGTTTATCAACTACATGGTTTTCATTCAATATTCTTCACTTTATATCCCGATACTACTTTCATAGACACACATGACTGATAAATAAGGGTGCCATGTTTTCATTGTTTTTATTGGGTCAAGTATAAATCATCCCGTTTAACCCTTGGCAGCACCGGCCTTGAACAGCACAATATCACCATCCTCAACAATGTAATCCTTACCCTTGGTCATGACCTTACCCTTGGCACGAACCTCGGACTCATCACCTAGCTCCTTGAGAACAGAAAAGTTGTACACAATCGCCTGAATAAAGGTCTTTTCAAAATCACCGTGGATAACACCAGCAGCCTGGGGAGCCTTGGAGCCATTACGGAGAGTCCACTGGCGGACCTCATCAGCACCAGTGGTGAAGAACGATCCGAGGTTCAGGGCCTTGCGCATCATGACAATGAGCTTGGGCAGGGCAGACTCGGCGCCAACAGACTTTTGCTCAGCAACAGACTCCTCCTCAGTCTCAAAGCGGGTTAGACGCTCCTCGTACGAAACAGAAATGGGAATGATGGGGTCACCGGGGGCGTTGATCTTGAGCCATTCCGCAATCTTGGGAAGGTGCTTGTTCTTTTTGCGGACATAGTCACGCTCAGACAGGTTGACCAGGTAAACGACGGGCTTGGCAGTTAGAAGCATGAGGGGGTTGATGACTTCAATCTGTAGTTACAAATGTGGTTAGTTGACACGTTTAGGTGAAGTAGAGTTGCAAACAATCATGTTTGGATATAGGAGTTCGGCTCAGTGTGAAAGTTTGTCTCATGACTGCGAATTGCATTCGAAGAGCTGGGTTTATAGTGGGACCTCTGGTCCGTCTCATCAGCGCCAACAAAGGGAAGGAGGATAGGAGAGAATGGAGAGAGAGAAAAAAAAAAAAAAAAAAGAGAGAGAGAGAGAGAGAGAGAGAGAGTGTGTGTGTGTGTGTGTGTGATGTATAGTTGAAAGCTTACCTCCTTGGGACCCCAAGTACCCTTGCGGACCTCGTTGCCATCCTGCAGGAAGTTGAGAATCTTTTCAATAGTCTGAAGCTCCAAAACAGCCTTCTTTTGCTCCAGAGACTGGCCACCAACACGGGTCTTCTTCTTTTGGTTCTCGAGGGCCTTCTCGACGAACTCGATATCTTTTAAACGGAGCTCGTCCGAGATAATCTCTAAATCACGAGTGGGGTTGACATCACCCTCGACGTGGATAATCTCGGCATCATCGAAGCATCTGACAACCTGGAAGATACCATCGACAGCACGGATGTGCGACAGGAAAGCGTTGCCCAGACCAGCACCGGTAGAGGCACCACGGGTAAGACCGGCGATATCGTACAAGGTCAGGTTGGCGGGGACGCGAGACTTGGGCTTGTACTTGTCGCACAGCCAGTCAAAACGCTCATCGGGAACGACGACACGAGCCTCTTCAGGCTCGATTGTGGCGTAGGGGAAGTTCTATCATGCCGGCGGTGTTAGCCCATTTATGGCGCTCCGTATTGGCTTGCGTTTTTCTTTTTTTTTTTTTTTTTATGAGAGGGGATGGTACCATACAGCCGGGTTACCAAGGTTTGACTTGGTGATGGCCTGGAACAGAGTCGACTTGCCGACGTTGGCGAGACCAACCTATATGAGATGTTGAGTTAGCAGATGAAGATTAGAGAAAGGAATTCAAGGCAAAAAAAAAAAAAAAACACTTACGATACCGGACTTTAGGTTGTTACCTGGACGACCCAGGAGGATCTTTTCCTCGACGACGGGCTTCTTGGGGGCCATTTTTTTACTGCCGCGTTTTGCGTAGGTACGAACCGAATAGACGATAAAGGAACACTTCACAAACGACGCAGAACCAACTGCGACACGAGGAAGTGAAGTTCGGACAAGACACGCGGCAGAAGTTGCGAATAGAATGGTGATTTTGAAAAAAAAAAAAAAAAAGAAAAAAAGAAACCTGTAAAGGCGGCGATGATGATCAAACCACTTGCGCGTTCGACCAAGAACAACAAAGTCCTGCCGAAAGGGGGGGAGGAGAGAGAATGAAGAAAGAAGAAGGGGAAAAACAGGACTGTTGTCAAGATAAAACAAAAGGGGGGAAAAATTGCGCAGATTTGGCGGGAAGAAATGAGAGGAGTTGGAAGAAGAAAAAAATTATCACGATGGCGGACACCAAGAGAGAGAGAGAAAAGAAAGAGCTGTGAACAGCTGGCAAGAAAGCAGAAAGAAAGTGTCTGCAGCTGGCAAGAAAGCCCGCAGAAAGTGGAGCTTTGTGCCCCGCTTCAATTGAAACATAGCGGGGCAAGCAGCTCTGCACGTGAGAGAAACACGTGATTAGAGACAATTTGTGGGACAAAAAAAAGAGCTGACTATAGTCTAGCCCTTTTTGGTGGATCTACCGAAAATGTAAGAATTCTATAAAGAACTATGTAGGGTCCGGCCGATTATCTTGCTTGCTGTGGAGGTGAGGAATTATCAGCATGTATTCTTGTAAGTATTTTTTATTTATTTTTCATTCTTGATATTATTATTTCCTAGACAACGACATGATTTGTCGAGAGACCCAAGTTTGCACAACTAACTTTCAATGAACC
>MKGJ01000048.1:11452-44265 GCA_002018255.1 Bretziella fagacearum | reverse complement strand
TTTTTTTTTTTTTTTTTTTTTTTTTATATCTCTTGCTTTTTCCCTTTCTCTTTTTTTCCCTTTCTCTTCTCGCCATTCGTTGCCCAAACCCATCTTGATACCAAGGGCTTGTCATTATTTGCTTTATAGCTACAGTCGCTCGTTATCTCATGTATGTACGTACATACACCATACTAGTTTTTGGACCATGTTGGCCATTAAGGCCTTATCTTCGGTAGGAAGCCGCATCGGATATTTCTGAATGCTTGCATAGCATATTTCAATCTGTCACATAGTATTTGGAATGCGACCATTATGTCAACAAATGAAGAACAGAAAAAGAACAGAAACCCGGAAATTGCTTCAAATGTTGGTCGTGATGCTAGAATTGCGTGACGTGTTATATATTGCGGCATCCCTCCCCCAAAGATATATGATACATGGTAACGGTGAAACCCCGCCACGGCCAGGCAATGAAAGAATAAAAGTGCAGTACAATAATGGTACATATCGAGGGTGATCTGATAACACAGTCCTCGTCCAACTCCGACAAACTCCTACACAGTTGTCCCTTCTACTATCCACGGCATCTCACTTAGATCCGACGAGGGTTCTTGCTCCGCGTACCACCAAACTTAATCTTGGTGTCATCCGACACTCTCCGAATCTTATCCGCCAGCAGCTTCCCCTCTGTCCCCAACAACACCTTTGTCGCTGCCTCTCTACCCTGCCCGAAGCCCTTTAGGACAATCTCTAGGTTCTTGATCTTGTGTTGCCACCCCTGATGATACAATCGCTCCAGTACGTAGGCCGTCAACTGGTACGCAGCGTCATAGTTCTTTCTCCGGGCCTTACGGATACCAATGTTGCCACAAGACATGGCAATAATGGGCTTTCGGTTTGGCCGCGTCACTGTAATGTGTGTATTATGCTTGTGCGAATAGACATGGAAATGATACGGCTCCACCGAATCATCCTCGCTCATCTCCTTGTCTGTCAATGGCTTTTGGTCGGGGTCGTTGACATTGGAGCTAGCACCAGGGGCTCCCCCGCCAAAAAGGCTATTGCTGATAATCCGCATGCTGCTACCAGCGGTAGGCGTCGCACTGGTAGCAGAAACTGCGGCAGAGGCACGACCGTACAGGTCGGCGACAAGAGAGGACATGGAAGAAAAGGCGGTCGGTTTCGGTGCGGGGGTGGTCTCGGGGGTGGTCTTGGGGGTGGCAGCAGGTGTCGGGGTCGGGGTCGGGGTCGGTGTCGGGGTGGTGGGTTCGTCGGCGAGGCGTTGGGGGGTGGTGGCGAAGGTGCGGGTGGCGAGGATGGTGGACCCGGTGGTGCGCGAGATCTGGGTAGCGACGGTGCGCTGGAGGATCGGACGGGCGACCAGGCGGCTGTAGGAGAGAGAGCTCATGGTGGAGTGGAAGCGTATGTGTTTGTCGAGATTATTAGATATGTTCGGGAAGAGGATGTGTGAGAAAGAAGACTAATTGAAACAGGAGGACTGGTGCCTGCGGGAAGAGAAGAAGACGATGAAAAGAAAAGAAAACACAAGGAAAACGGACAATTAGCCGAGAAATCTCCACACCAACGTCGTCAATTCGAAGCTCCAGAAGCTGGAGAATCTGACGATAGTTTCGAGAAAAAAAAACCCCCCATGCAATTCTCACGTAGCACGAGGCTAGTTTGGGTTGGTTAAATGTCGGATAAATAGGTCGGTAGTTGGCGCCTGCTAGAACGTTCCGCTTCAGAATTTTGAATCTTTTTTTTTTTTTTCATTTTTGCCGATCTGGTCTTGGAGCCATTATAACCATCGACCGAGTCGGCATTTTACACCGACGCTGTCTTAGCATTGTTTTATTTAGGGAGAGATTCACAATTAAAGGCTGCTAATATCTCCAACCGCCCATCATAATGCAAAGGATAGCCAATTCCCAGCGCATGGCGTTGCTGAGAGCCTCGACCATCACTCGTCCTGCTACCAGACTTCCTCTCTCAACTCTCGCTCACCTTTGCCGCTTCTCCCGTTCCCTACACATGAGCACCGCCCGCTTCGCCGACCGCAAGAAACCCCAAGATTCTACCAAGGAGGAGCTCAAGAAGGACGACAAGGAAGCTGAGGGTGAAAAGAACACGGAGGGCAAAGAGGAAGCCAACAAAGACAAGAAGGAGGAAAAAAAGGAAGATCTGCCGCCGCCGCCACCGCACGGTGACAAGACACCTTGGGAGGTTTTCCGCGAGACGATGCAGAGTGAATTCCAAAAGTCGCAGGAGTGGAATGAGTCGACCAAGGCGCTGGCGTCATCGGCGCACGAGTTTTCGGAAAGTGAGCGCGTGCGGAAGGCAAGAGAGGCGTACGAGAAGTCAACGAGTGCAGTGTCGCAGGCTACCGGGACCGTGATCAAGACGACGGCGACGGCTATTGGGAAGGGTGCACAGTGGACCTGGGAGACGCCGGTGGTCAAGGGTGCGCGTGTGGCGGCGAACGCTACTGGTGAGGTCTTGGATAAGGCGACGAAACCCATCCGTGAGACTGAGGCGTACAAGAATGTCAAGGAGGTTATTGATGATGGTAGTAGTTCCCGGTATGGTGGTTGGGTTGAGAAGGAGGAAAGACGGAAGCGGAGAGCGGCGCAACTGGCCAAGGACCCTACCCTAGCCGAGGTGCACGCTGAGAACCCCGAGTGAGTATACCCAGAACTCGGTCGCAGAGATGCTGATGGCTACGATATAACACGACAAACTGGCTAACGGTTTTTTTTCTTTTTTTCTTTTTTTTTCTTTTTTTTTAGTGCTGGTACCAACATCACTCTCCACAAGGACGCCGCCTGGAAGGAGGCGTGGCGCGAGTTCCGCGACTCAAACCAAGTTGTGCAGGGCTTCTTCAGCATGAACAAGGCCTACCAGGAATCCGAGAACCCCCTCATCTCAACCGCTCGCAGCATCACCGACACAATCGCCGGATTCTTTGCCGAAAACGAGCAGGCGCAGGTCATCAAGAAGTTCAAGCAGATGGATGCCAATTTCCGTATTGAGCCTTTCCTCACCGAGCTCCGCGACTACATTCTCCCCGAGGTTCTTGATGCGTATGTCAAGGGTGATGTGGCGACGCTGAAGCAGTGGCTATCGGCGGCACAGTTTTCGGTTTACGAAGCGGTGACGAAGCAGTATCTGACCATGGGCATGAAATCGGACGGACGGATCCTGGATATCCGGAATGTCGATGTCATGAAGGCGAGGATGTTGGATCCTGGTGAGATTCCAGTGTTCATCATCACTTGCCGGACGCAAGAGGTTCATGTCTACAGGAAAGCCAAGACGAATGAGCTGGCAGCGGGTATGGAGGATAAGGTGCAGTTGGTGACGTATGCGATTGGTATCACGCGGACGCCGGAGGAGGTGAATAACCCGGAGACGCGGGGATGGAGGATCATTGAGATGCAAAAGAGTGGCCGTGACTGGTACTAGAGGAAAATGAAGATGAGTAACTAGTTGGGGAGCGTGGTAAAGGTTGACAGCCGCAGCTTCTTTTGTTTTTCAAGGTCTCTAGTTGGAGACGGAGCTGTGGCGTGTATATCTTGTGTACGATATCTAGTTTCTGTACTTGTAGTGCTGGACTGTGTACTATTTGTGTTTCTTGGGTTTGGCGATGTGTGGCATTTATATGGCTGGCTTCTTTTCTGTATTATTTCTTCATCATTTGCGGCATGTCGACTAACGGCTTTGTACTTTTACTACCGCTACTTCATTCATAAAGATTACACGGACGATATTAAAAGAGATATGGGTTACGAATATATGGGTTGGTCACGTGACCTTTTAGTGCTGTACTTTGTGTGTTTATAGGCTACTTTGTATCTCCCCTTTGGCAATGTGAATTTACTGAGTTCATTGCCATACAGGTGTGTGTCAGTTGGTATTTGTTAGTAAACAGGTGAATATATTCAAAAGAGAACTATATACGAAATATAAAAGAAATAAAAAGAAATCACAAAAATACAGGTCAGTATCATCAGACGCCGAAAAGAATTGAAAGAAAAGAATATGCAGAAAGTGCCTTTCCAGACGTGAATGGGCCATCCGTCTCCGGGCCTATATCTCAACACGTATCAAAGACGACAGCCGCCGATTTATTGGAGGGGGTTTTTGTTTTTTTCTTTTTTTTTGAGAGAGAGAGAGAGAGATTTTGCTGGGTACTAGTGCAACACTTGCTGACGAAATAATCAACTGCCAAAGTCACATATATATATATCATGGCCACTTCACTGGCCACTGCAGGTAAAAAGCCCGAGGCACAGCTAGTCAGACTACTCCGAGTATCCGGTACCACCACACTGCCGAAAGCAGCAGTAGTGGCAGTCGCCTAGGCTGCAACAGGTCTAGGTGCTCGAAGGCGCCGTGAAAGTCGTACCGATATCACCAAACTTGATGTTGGAGAAGGTAACCTTGCTGTCGGGCGCCGAGGCCTCCACATCCGCGGGAACACCCGAATCGGTCGAGCAGGCACCACGGGCAGCACCGGGCAGAGTGCTGTCGGTGGGGTAAGTCGAGTCGAGCCACAACATGTTGGCGTAGTGATCGTCCCAGAGCGACATGACGAGGACCATGCCATTGTCAAGAGCGGAACTAATCTGCTTGAGGCCCCCCTTATCGGCAAAGACATCGGGGTCACCAAAAGCGGTCTTTTGGGCGGTGCAGAAGTCAGAGGTGATGCTGTTGCCAGTGACGCCGTCAATGGCGGAGTCGGAATTTTCATAGGTGACACCGTCTTGCACGTAGAAGCGCTTAATGTCAGAAAGAGAGCCATCAGATCCCTTGATGAACTGAGTGACCACGGTGATCTTGTTGCTAGTATCAATCGTCTTCCCAGGGCCGAAGAAATCAGTGTTGCCCATGCGGTAGGAGTTGAAATCGCAACCATCGGGGTCACAGTCACCGCCGTAGCGCTCACTGCTGTAGGTGCCACCGCAGGAATCCCCATCGCAAATCTCCTGGCCGATAGTGGAGCACGGGTGCGGAGTATAAGCACTGGCCATCTTGTTGGCCTCCCAGACGTCCATCTCGGAGCAGCAGGATCCCAAGCCGCCGACGCCGGCGTTGGGGTCGTTGGAAGAGGGGACCCAATCTTCAGAGTTAGCGACACCGCCAATGAACTTGATGTCACGGGGGCATTGAGCGTCGCAGTATCCGGTACCGTACTTGGCACCAGCCGTGTTGAGAGGGTAGCGGCTAGTACCACCGTCTTCGTCCATCTAGAATAGGTTGTTAGTAAGAGGTAGGTAAAGAGTATACTAGAAAACGAGATGGCGAGACTTACAGAAACAAAGTAGAGGGCACCGTTGAGGCCACAGCCAAGGTTGGAGACATCGACATCAAAGGAAAACTCCTTACCCAACAGCTGGAACATCTGATACTTGGTTTCCGAAGCCATCAAATACAGGCGGCTGCCAATATTGGTGCTGTACTGCCCCTTGGTAACAAACGACAAACTAAGGGCATCACCCGAAGTCGTAGCTCCGTAAGTGCCCTGGTAATCGGCGCCATCAATGCAGCAGTTCTGCGCACACTCGGTTCCATTAGCGCACGTATCAGCCCACTCATTGCCAGTGTAGCAGTTGGTGCTTCCAGAAACCTCGTGGGTCCAGCGCCAGTTGGCGTCGACAGTCACGGCGCCATTGACGGTAGTGCAGCCGGAGGAAGTGCACTGGGACCATGTGAGAGAAGGGTGAGTCTCGGTGGTAAGTGTACAGGCTTTCTGGGCGCGGACAGTAGCCAGCAGAGCCGCGAGAGCGGTATACTTGCGAGAGGACATTTCAAAAGAAGAAAAGAAGAGACAAGAAAAAAAAAAAAAAAGAGAGAATGAAAAACGAAGAATGAAGATTATGAGTCAATTTGATCAAGAAAAGGAAGGTGCTGAGTAAGCTAGAAAGTTGGTGATGAAAAGGGAAGGAGGAAAGTTGTGATGAAAAGGGTGGGTTGTTGTCATCTTTTATAGACATGACGATACTATGTAGACCAAGGTTAGTTGGCCATTGTTAAAAGGATAAACAGCATAGATCGTGAGACTGGAAATGGCAACCGTTCGACGTTGAGCCGATGCCAAGAGAAAGCTTGTCCCAAGAGTAGTTCTCGGACCAATGACATTAGTATCCCCGGATCATAGTGTGTTGCTCCTTGCATACCCAGGAATAAGCTTTCTGTCTCGTCTTCATACTCTGGTTCTTGTCCTTCCACCGTTCTCCATCTTCCAACATACCCCCCCCTTCTATCATCGGCACGTAGGGCCGCCATTGCCCAAACGGGAAACTCC
Organism: Bretziella fagacearum; assembly: GCA_002018255.1. Taxonomy (NCBI): domain Eukaryota; kingdom Fungi; phylum Ascomycota; class Sordariomycetes; order Microascales; family Ceratocystidaceae; genus Bretziella; species Bretziella fagacearum. The sequence goes on along the minus strand of MKGJ01000048.1, from coordinate 37,979 downwards.
ATGCTTGCGTTCCATCATCTGATTGGCCAGGCTGTAATGCGGGAGTTGCGCCTGATGATAGCCACATATCCGGCACGGAGAAATTTCAGGATATATTGCAGTGGCAAGGACATTTTGGACTATGTGGACTGTTGGACGGATGTGATGAAGAGTTCGTCTGGGAGTGTTAGTGATTGGAACGCTACAGAAGCACCTTGGGCATTGGAATATTGGAATACAGTGCCTAACGCAATTATTTAACGGCTTACCGAAATGGTAACCACGCGACACGAGTGATTCAAACCCTAAGGCACAGTAATAAGCCTACCACTCCTTCCTTAAAAAGAAACCCTGAATCCAGTTGAGGTTACACCCGGAACCTCCTCCCGTCGTCCCTCCTATCCCGCCTTTTCTAAAAATCCCTTTCCCTTTCAATTTCCTTCCAACGTCTCTTATTGAATTGTAAAACCTTTTGTCCCGGCTTAACTCCTTTTTATAGTAGCAATGACAACACCAACAACATTGGTCAGGTCTCATTCTGATCGTCATTCAATTTCCATCCCATCATCTCCCCACACCCGTCACCATCTCTGCAACATGATTCTTCACATGGTCCGCGCATCGACATGAAACTCATCTCAACCCTGTCTGATCTCCTCCATCATCCAATGACCCCCCGCTCTGCTTCTACAAAGAACACACAGTCATAACATCACGGGAATACAGTCCATACGGACCATCGGACCGAAGATCCAAGGAACCACAACTTCAGCCAATAGAAGAAGAAAAGAAAAGAAAAAAAAAAAAACAAGGAACTTGAGATGACCCTGACAAATTGGCTAAAACTTAGTTTAAGCCACTCGTAAAGAAAAAAAAAGAAAAAAAAAAAAGAAAAAGCAAACGGCGGCAATAACCACCCGCAAGAAACACTGATAACGCCGAGCAAAAGAGACCAGTCCGACCAACCAACCGCCTAACCCCCCACCCACAACCCTTCAAGAGATCCAAACTCTGGTCTGGGATGTACATCCAAGTCCATCTCATCTCTCTTGTTCAGTCTTTCCTTGTTCCTTTCGTCCCCAATATCCTGTGCCATTCACCTCTATATCGCCCGTACATCCGGTAGATGCAAATTCTTCATCTGCCGCGGTAAATCATGATCGCGTTCATAACAAAGTCCGCAGTTGTTGCAAAGAGTCTGTAAACCAAAAAATGTTAGCAGCATGTCCCAAAACAATACCTTTTGTCCTTTTAAAAAGTGACAAACACACACCTTTGGTCCCGCCGGTCCATCCCGTACCGCCCAAACACTTGATCCCCAAACCTTGCAATGCGAGCACCTCCATGTTGCTCTCTCCATATCCGTCATTGCCAACGCATATCCACCTTCTACAGTCCCTCTTACTCCCGGCGTCCCGCCCCGACCTCCCGGTGACAAACTCCGGAACCGTCTCTTGGTCTTCCGCCGCTCTCCTCTGCCCATTCTCTCCTCCTCTGCTTCCACAACCGCCCCGAACCCAGAAAATGACACCGCAATCCCAGAGCCAGTGTTGTTGCTAAAGCGTGCCGTCTCACGACGCAGCCGACGCAGTTGCCGTTCACGGTCTCCTTCACGCTTCTCAATCTCCTCCTTGGTCAGGTACTCAATCTTGGGCTCCCACGCCTCAGCGAGGTTCTCAGGATCGAACCGCCAACCCGCTACTGTCTCGGGTGCTGCATCGTTGGCATGATCCTGTGCACCCCATCCACCAGACTCACAGGCTTCCTTTTTGAGCTTCAACGCCGCTTCATAGATAGCATGTGTGAGTGCGGGAATCCACTCGCCTGCAAGACCCAAGTCGGCACATGTCTGCTTGGCAAAGGCCTCTGCGGTACCCGGCGGGTGAGAAAGAGACCACTCGAACCGGTCTGTGTAGAGAACCGTTGATAGTATCAACGAAATTGAGATAATACAGCGGTAGGTATCATCGGGGTTGAATTCAAAGTCATCGGGGGTAATCATGGTAGCAGAAGCCGAAACAGTCGGTTTCGTAGCATTTGAGCCTGTCGAATTGGACGTTGTTTGGTTGCCACTAAAAGACTGAGAATCAGTAACTTGCTGAGACCGGAAAAGCGGGTGCAGCGCAACTCCAGCGTATTCTTCTAGCTGCGTGCGAATCTGCCGGCTGATCTCGGCGACCATCTGCGGACGGTTCGGCAGATCAAGATCCATGACCAGCGTTTGCGCAAACTGGTCTGTCGTAATCAGTGTTTCGTGGAGGTTCCAAAGAAAGAAGTCGCGCAACTTGTACGGTGCCGTGGGCTCCTGCGCCCGGAATTGCGGCAGCGTCATGTCAAGGCTGGCTGCCATGGCGGGCATAACAGGGAACGCGCGATCGGGGGTAAAAGAGGGGACATCGACATCAAGACGAATGGGAATCAAAGTCAATGGCAAAGCTGCCTGTGAAGCATTTTGCTGATCAGTCCGCACCATACGGTAGCGTGTCCAGTCGCGCCAAATTGGCTGCACATTCACCGGTTCCGAAGTTTCCTTGCCGACAGCGTCGGCCCAGTCTTGTTTAGCAGCACCGGAGCCATCATCTTGCTGGGCGGCAAGGCGCGAGGAGCGAAGGGCGGTACCGCGGCGGCGCGGGTTGTCGGATTCGTCTTCAAAGACATCGTCGTAGCCGTCTTCGGCGTAGTTGATGATGGTGGTGCCGCGCTTGGTAGTGCGCGAGGAGGAAGTGTTTGTGGTGGTGGCGGCGGGGGTGAAGGGTGTGAGGAGGGAGTTGTTGTAGTTGCGTAGGCGGGGCGCATAGGAGGACACAAAGGCCTGTGGTTGAAGGTGGTCCTCCATTCTGAGTTATCTCTTGACGTAGGCGGATACGTAGGCGAACGGTATTGGCAGTCGTCAGAAATATTCGAGGGACCTTGTGGTTGTTTTGATGATGACCGGGGGAAGTATGAGAGGGCAGCTGGTTGAGGAATTTTTTTTTTTTTCTTTTTTCTTTTTCTTGGCTATTGTGAAAACCAAAGGTCCCGTCTTGAAGAAAGAAAAAAATATAACAAAAAAAATAAACAAAGTTGTGCAAGATTCGTCTAATCTTTGTATCTGTTGCTTCGTGCAATGGCTATCGTAGGCAACTTGATTTTGCGCCACAAATTCAGCCTTGTATCGTGAGGCTGTGGCGAAATCAAAAGAAGAAAAAAAGTTGAGATTTTCCAGTTTAAATTATATCGCTAAATAATCAACGGAAGAAAAGAAAAGAAAAAAAACTTGTGAGAATCAATCGTAGTGCCGGTCGAGATTAGTCGTTGAAAATTATTGTAGATTTATTATTTATTATTTTTCCTGGAGTATTTAGGCAGTGGGTTTTGGGGAACCTGGTGATGTCAATTGAGAGCTTGTACCAGCAAAAAAAAAAAAAGATCGCGTTGGTGGAATTGACAAATGTGGGACAAAGCCACGTGTGGCGGTGGCTAACCATAACCCTGTTCTATTTAACCCTTGTATTGCCCTACTGCCCTACCCCCATGAATCCATGCAAGATTCCACTTGTCAACAAAATCCCACAATCAGCGCCCGGTTAGCTCAATCGGTAGAGCGTGAGACTCTTAATCTCAAGGTTGCGGGTTCGACCCCCGCATTGGGCTCAATTCCCACTGCTCCAGTTCAACTGGATCAACTTTGAACCTGAAAAGCATTCCTCTTTTTGATCCCTTTTTAACACTTGATATTCTTATCTCCATTGTATATATATATTATCTAAACCATATGAACCTTGAACTCCTCACAGGTGGGACAATATATACGCCATCCCTAAATGAAAAACCAAACCCTGGATTCTCCCGCAGCTTAATCTTCATCTTGACGTCAATAAGCTTCTGACAATGATGAGCCTGAAGCCAACAAGCCGCCTCAAACAGATGCAGACTCTCGTTAATCATCTGCCAAACACCCGGAGAAGTCTGGTCATTACCCTTCAAATAATGGTGAATGTAATTTGGCTCATGAAGCGGGATACGGTATCCCAACTTCTGATTATGATAACCAAAGTGTACAGCTCCCGAAACACAAGTCTCCAATCCCCCGGACTACTGCCGTCTCATAATGGTGAAACTCCTTCAATATCGGAATCGCAAGGATATCCGCGGGAGCAACCTTTGTATACAGACTTGTCCAAATGATATGATTTGTTTTTTCTCGAAGCAGCTCTGAAAGTTCCTCAGACGGCAGATTCGCCACAAAGATATCCGGCGGCATTACCGTCCACGCACTCCTTACACGCTGTCCCGAATGAACAACCATCTTGATCGTCTGAAACGACTTCTCCATCAACTTGAGACATTCATTGACCAACGCGGGCGGATATGTGGCCATTAGTTGATTCACCGTCAGTCGTTAACCATTTCGGGTTTGAACGAAGGAAACTAGCAAGGTCGGCCTCCGTTTCTTCTTCAAAGGCTTCGTCATACTCTGTCCAGGACGCAACCAGATGAGGGTCTGCTTTCTCCTTTCCTTTGAAGTCGGGGACGGCAACTTCGCGTGTGATTCAGTCTTCAGGGACATGATATTTACTGTTGGACTTGCCAGCAGTGGCTTTTTCTTTACCCTTTGGATCTGGCATATTCGTAGATTTCCCTTTCTCGCCATCCTTTGACCCACTCGCAGCATTCTTGAAGGGATTAGGCCTCGGAATATCCCTTCCTTTACACTTTCCATCCGGTGGTCCAGTTGAAATGATGACCATGGGGAATTTCTGTCCACCGTCTTTGGAAAAGGTGACACTAGCTCTGTTACTGATGACATAATCATTCAGATCAAAATCCGGAGAATTTATAATCTCGAGTGGCACTCCACGCAGGTCAATTTCAGCCATAGGCCCCTTGGCTGTCTTTGATCCAACCTTGGAAGAACTTGATTCTCCCTTTTGCCGACCTCTCCAGTCAAAGCCGGGCTTGCTGTCGCTAATAAACTTATCCACCATCGGGTCCGCCGTCAGAATCAAGGTCCTCCTCTTTTTCTTCCTCCTCGTCATCATCTGACCACTCGGCATCCTCATCAAACAACTTATTGACAGTCCTCTCTGCCATAGCCTTCATAAACCCTGGAAGTTCCGAGAGCCTCTCCTTTTCTTCAAGACCTTGAATCAACCCTATAGAATACTCCTCGTATTCATCCATCAGCTCCTTCTTGGTGAGCTTCTTGTGCATGCCATCCTTCCGCATACTGTGTTCAATGGCCCCAAGTACCCCGTGGATTCCCTTGGAGACTCCTGGAATCTCATTGACTCGCTTGACCTTGGTAGACTTGATAATGTCGGCGGGTATCTTCTTCTTGGAAGCTTGATGGGCTGCCTCTTTCCAGTTGGGGTCGACTTCTTGACTAGGCAGTGGGTGTTCCAGCCTGGGTTTATCGACCCTTGGGGGATTCGGAGATTTTATTAGTGTTGGGTATGTCCTGGTATATCTTCCTGGCTGGCACCTTCCAAGCCATTTGCCCGGCCTTGGGATCATCACTGATATCCTTCACTAGATGTACCATTGGCTCGGCCTTGGCTTCTCCCGATCCCTCTTCTTCCACCCGAGCAGCCGGCTTCCATGTTTCCACAGCCAATCTCGCCTCCGCCTTCATCTTTGTCCGCTGTTCAATCTTCTTTTGCAACTCCTCCCACTGTTTCCCCGTCAACATGGACATGGCCGTATTGCCCTCAGTCTTCTTCTTCTTCTTCTTCTTCTTTTCTTTTTCTTGTTTTTCCTCTTCTCCCGCTGCTTTCTCTGCTTCTCTTTAGACTTCACCTCGGGATAGATAATCAGCGGTGCAACCGGCCAATGTCTTGCTCATTCCGGCCATGGCCACTCGGGCTTTGGCGGATAGTCATTGTCCTCGCCATAACGCGTTTCTTCCCCAATAATGGCTGCGATCCAAGGTGGCCACCGGCGAACGAGAGAATTATCAAATACTCGCTCCGGATGCGGCATTGAGAGTCCCAACTCTACCATGGCTCGGTAGAGAGGCACAGCACGGCCGCGGAGATCATTAACATTGGGTAAATGAGATGCATACATTGTCTTGATCAAAGCCTTGAAGTAATCCGTCATGGCTGTCTCCCCCTTGTAAATATCCAGAATCTCCCGTCTGGGCTTTAGAGCACTGGAAGCTTTCCGGAGCAACACGGCATGGTTCGGGGTAGACTCTTCACCTTGCTCATATTGGAACCAGCATAGCAAAACAAGGTTAACCTGCAACTCAAGGAGCTCACTAATGATTTCGGCCGAGTATTTTGGAAGAGCCTTGCAGACTTCAGAAGATGGCTGGTCAAACCATTTGTCTCGGAGCAGTTTGAGGCGGTTGGTCCGCGAAGAGGGTTGCGCTGGGCGATGAGGAAGAGATAAGGAGGGACCACTTCCGCTGGAAGATCGTGGTATGGGCGGTGGCATTTTCGCCATGATGGAGATGATTTGCTATATATGACAAAGATGTGGATGGAATGTATATAAAAGCTAAGAGTATAGATTCAAAGTATATTTGATTGGAATATAACAAAGTCAGGTGATGGTGATGTTGAATCCAAGTTTGCGTTTTGTTATGGATTCTAAGTCGCGAATTAGCACAACCCTAATTAACCCAAATATGAATATATTTTGTGGCGCTAGGTTCTGCTTTCATCATCCTGCCGCAATCCACCAATAAAATAAACCAAATATACGATGGATGCCAATAAATCCTGGCAAATATCAAGTAGAAATCCATGTAACTTGAGCCATGTACCGTGGAGCTTGTATACGCCGAATGGACAGACAGAGTTCGCTGACCACGTTTTCTCTTTCCACGCTTCCTGCGCCGACCTTTCTTTGCTGGATCTTTGTCCATGGGAAGCATGTCGATTAGTTTGGTCGGCAGCACAGCTGGAACCTGATATCTCGGCCAGAGTTTCACAGCTGGAAATATCGACTGGGAAGATGCCGCGGTGACAGTGAGTGGCAAAGCGGCAAAGGAGGCGTCCGGAGTAGGCAATATATCTTGAGTCAACTCGTCGATTGTTGGCTCGGGAGGATCTTGGAAGAGGGCCGGGATGGGTACCTGTTCGGTTATAAAAGCCTCCATGAGGCTGGGGCACTGACTATACTCGCATCCTGGAGCTGGCATTGGAGGAGTTTCTCCTAGACGCGAGGGATGAGGGAGAGAAGACATGCCGGGAAAATTGTAGGGGAATAAATAAGGTTCGTAGTGTGGTCGGCAAGGGTAGATGAGGATGAAATATTGATCCCAAGGATTGCAAGTAGAATGCGGAAAGAAAAAAAGAAACAAAAGAAAAAAAGAAAAAAAAAGAAAAAGAAATTCTTTTACCAATCACGTCGGCACAACAAAGCTAAGTTCAACGGGTATCATTGACTTACATTGTGCGCAAACGGAAAAAAATGACGGGAGAACATCGGGTTAATCATGTGGTGTAACACTAGGGCTTGTCAACACGTGATGTGATGGACTACAATGTTCGAGGTAGTGATGGAGTCAGGAGGGGAAATCAATCACATTAACAAGACAAATGGCCAATATAGCGCAATTATTTGATTCGCAACGTATATCTGGGAAAATCATGATCCAAGTACAGCTCGGGACCAAGCACTCAAGCGACCAAGCACTCAAGCGAACCACTCATTCCCGAAAACCCTCCGCCGCCGCCATTCCTCCCACGGAAACCCAAACACCAGATCCAATGCACACTCTCTGAAATACTCCTTTACTCCTTGTTTCTCATACATCAACCGCCAGATCGCTTCATTTGGCTGCAAATAAAGAATCATGTAGTAAAAGTCTTGCGTTTGGAAATCTTCACGTCTTAGATCATATGTGCCTGCGAGGTTTCGGCAAATATAAGCCAATCCATTGACAATCCTTTTACCTTCGCCAACGATCGGGCCGGGGAACAGGCCAAAGTGGATAGGCTCTTGTCTAGAGAAAGGCGGGGGGGTAGCAACTGGGATAGGTACGCTGTTGACCGGAGTGTATTGCCGATGCTGAACCCAGGCCGAGGCTGAGGCCGATCCGGGAGAGAGTCCAAGAGGACCATGCAATAAGTCAGGCTGAAGTTGTGGATTAGGATTTCTTATGAGACTAAAGCCTGGCGGGGCAGAAACGCCATTTGGCACTGGGGCGGCGGCCATGGCAGCCCAGTCTTGTGCAGCCATCATGGCCATGCGATCGTTTGAACTGAGTACATCCGAGTAACTCTGCTGGATTGACGAACAGGATCCATTAATCGAGAGTGGACCACGACTGTACCCGGCTAGACTCAAGTGTATCGACGGTGACGTAATATCTGTGGATGAACCATCCATAGTCATCTCAGCTAGGCGCTCGCTTTCTTGCATGACTGAGGTTGTGAAGAGGGGTACAGGGCCGTGATTGTTGGTGTATCGGTGGCCTTGGTGACGCTGGCTAGGTATCTGGGGCCATTCCGTGCCCCAGGTGGGCCATGGCCAGTCGGACATGATGCTTCGGCGGTCGCTTGTGGGAGGGCTGCAGATCTTGGTAAGAAGTCCCTATAGATAATCGAGTGCTGAGTCAAGGTAGTCCAAAGAGAGTGTAAAACTGTCGAAATATTGACACGCCCTGAAGAGTTCCGGGTGGTGACCCTGGTGACTATGGTCGTCGAATGTCAGAGTGTAATGATGATTCATCAGTGTCAAGACTTTTTATAAAAAGTAAGCCACCATCATCGTACCTTGAGAGGTCACATGTATGTGTATGGGTATTTGAAGGTTCATCTACAAATATGATGGCCCTCATTCTCTAATTTGTCCGGTTCCATCGTGTCGAGAGCTTCATCTTATTCTCAATTTAGATAGCAAACTTTAACAGTGCGCCATATCAACCATGAGCGTAATGTCATCCACGGATCGGATGTAAAAGTCCATGTGCTGTAGATAACTATTAGTAATCGATCTCTCCGAACAATGATGTCTGGAGAGACATTTGTCTAGAGAATCATGGTAATCAACATCAAGCCTAGAGTTGAATGGAAGCATGAGATCAAATCATGAATGATAACAAACATAAACGGAACAAATTCAGGCATTTTTCGAGCAACGCATGGTTTTAGAAAAGCATTCCAAGTGTTTGGAAGTTGAGAGGAGAGCTGGACAAAAATGGCCCGGTCGTCATAAGAATGGTATTCTGCATAACGATTCCATGCTAGGGAATGATTATACTAGATACGGGAATTGGCCGAAGATCACCCAGACTTGTAGAGGCTGAATGTCGGGAAAATTCAGCCACATCGACGTCTGTTGAATTCAACCCAACAATGTAGCAATGACAAGATTTCAATTTAATACGGCGTCATTATCAATAATCTAATTTGGGGGAGTTCTTTAGAAATAACCTGAGAACTCTGCTTATTGATAATCATTTTTTGAATGTACAAGACTATTGACATGATGAGACAAATTGGGAGCTTATAAGGGTTTAGTTAACCCTAAAATAGGCCGCACTTTTACTCTAAAGCTTTGTCATGTGATCTGCCTATTTGACCTTCACATAACATTACCACTACATGCCGGAATCATTGACAGAGAATCATCAGATTTAACAGTAAACAATAAAACAAAAAAAAAAAACTACACAATTTAATATAGAAAACACCAATAAATACCTACATCTACACATCCCGTTTTCCTGGAAAATAATCAATCTTACTACCACTCATCTTCATGAACAGTCACGATAATCTCCCCAATGGTCATTCTTATATTTTTTTTTTTTTTTTTTTCTCCGCATAATCTTCTTCATGATCGCTCCGATGATAAAAACTCCTCTTCTTCATCATCATTCATCATCATCATCATCATCATCATCATCATCATACCCATAGTCATCGTCATCATCATACCCATAGTCATCGTCATACCCATAGTCATCGTCATCCTTAATCCTCATAGCCTCCAAGTTCAGGGCCACCACATGTTCGATGATTTTCGATTATTCTCGAGGCAAAAGTTCCTCTTCCTGGACATGACGTTCTAAATAAGTCATGTGGTCGAAGAGGTCTTCATTCTGCATAATATTGCAGCGATCAGGACATTCAGAGGGAGAAATCTCTGTATGAACCTCCCGAGACCATTCAATATCCTTCACGTCATCTTCAAAGTCAACCTCCTGCAACAGCCGGTTGTCTAGCACCATACCCATGTGAGTTCTGGCTACACTCGTCTGACCACGTCTAGCCTGCATCAGCCGACGTATAAGCTCAACAGGACTTTTCTTGAAGTGCCAAGAATTACCATGTTCGCCGTTGGCGTCTTGAAGAATGAAGCCATCCAGTGCGATACGTTCACTTCCTTGTGCGTTCCGGGAAGCCAGACCCAAGAATGAACACAACTCAAAGTACTCTGGCAAACTACAAAGATAGACCTGACCAGAAAACAGGTTCAATTGGCGGATAAGGTTCTTGTAGCCGTAAACACTGCCTGGGAGGTCCCGATGTGTCAGACTTTGAATCGCGTCAATGTCGCTGTGCTTGATACCCGAAACACTGTTCAAGGATAGGCTCTCGAGCTTTGGGTTTTGCGGGTTGATTCGCGGAGAGTACAAGTGCATAGACACAAATTTTGACTCGCGTACACTCGCAAAGAGCATCTGGGCTTCGAAAGGACTGATTACAATCATGCACGGCCAGCTTACAGCATGAGAATGCGAGAGCAAGACCCACTGGACCGGACGGATGTATGGAACCATGTTGCTCATGACATGAGAGCCTCCTTTGTCGGGTATTCTTTTTTCCACTGTGGTTGAGGTGGTGGCGAAATCCTCCGTTACGAGAAGATTACCAGGAATATCGGTAGGGTTGAAATCAGCCAAGATACTGGTGTCAACCAGACTGGACCAGGCGCGCACCAATTTAGCATGTTTGCTCAGTTTTCCTTCCTCGACAAACTTTAATATGAGCTTATCAAGTAACGGAGTCGCTGGCTTAGCTGGCTCTGGACGCTGAACTTGTCGCTCCTTTTCTGCCTCCGGTGCCAACTCACGTTCTTGTTCTTCTCCCAGAAGCGCGTGCTTTTGCTTTGGTCTACCGCATGAGAATGTTTCTGCGTATTTGAAGATGGGATCGTTGGGATCGAGGTCAAATCCATCAAGTGCAGATGAGTGGCGACCAGAGGTTGTTTGACTGCAGGGGCTGTATCTTTGTGCAAGGGACTTGGCCTCAGGCTCTAGCAATCGCTCGGCAAGATCTCCCGTCATGCCATTACCTCGGGTCTTGACATCACTACGGACTTTAAGGCTATGGCGATGGCGAATCCCCTGATGAATCCAAAGAGGAATGCTGCTTGACAGATAGTCCCAGCTCTCGTTGATGCTCCATGCCAGAATATCCATGACGGAAATTGGAGCATCTGGGTCTTTGCAGGACCGGCCGGCGATTATCTTGTTCTGAATTTCAACAGGAACACAGAAAACAACAGTTTGACCATGTCCCAGCCTTCGCATACGCATACAAGCTACAAAAAAAGGAGGGTTAACATTTATTGGTTGTACAAGAACTGTGATTACTAAATGTCCTTACCTTGTGTTAGTCGATCTTTGGTCAAAGCAGAACCAAGAGTGACTGCTGCGCTGTAATTGGCAGGGAGCTTGAGATCCGTTCCTCGTGTGTGAGCTTCGTCAAGGAATACCAAGCACTTGTTGAGTTGGGTGGAATAGTGAGAGGTTTGTAGTGGCTCCGTTTCTCCACGGCGATCCAGAACCATGAGCTGGTCGAGATCATTGAAAAAGATGACGGCTTCAGTATTCTCTTCATCCGGCAGCATTTGAAGCCACTCACGTGCTACGCCTTCATTGTTGAGTTCTAGGATTTGAGCACCCACATCAAGAATCACCCTCACTTCTGGTGTAATTGAAGTTACAAGGTTGAGAAGTGCTTTGGCGTCGGAAATGCCGTCAAAGTCTTGTCGAGCAGGCATTAGGGCCACTCGAGTCTTTGGGTCGAGTAAATGACTGAGGACCAAAGCGTTGGTGCCCTTGAGAGATGGACGGTCGTGCTGTGTAATGTCTTGTGGCAGCAGTACTCGGGAGTCATTGGTGCCACTGAAGCCGGTTGTGGGGTTGATCTTTACCTCACCCAGGTCCCATCCAGAGGCAGAAATATGTTGCGGGAACTCTCTCATCTCCTTTGGGAAGACTAGATGAGCCAAGAAGTAGTCAACGATAGCCTTGGCATGTCGCATATGTGGGAAGATATCGTTAATACAGACGTTGTGATCCCAAAGGTTGACACCAACGAAATGACGGTAAGCTTTGGGCAAGTTATAGAGATCACGCGTCCATAGAGCATATTCCACCTCGGCTTGGCTCTTGAGTTGCAAGTGCTGAAAACATTGAAACAGCTGCTCGTTAGTCAGGCCGCCATAGTAGTAGCTTAGTGATGTCAATGCTAACACGACATCGGGATGACTAAACTCGGCACGGGCACAAGGACTGTCCTTGGCACGGTAGGGCACAGCGAGACGTGTTGGTGGAACTCGGGTATCATCCAAACCATAATCGACACGCCATCTCTTCTTCATAAATACAAACTCTAGTACGCCGTAGCCAATGAGACCGCGCAGGAGTAAAAGGATGTTTTTGCTTGTCTCGCCCCATTGTGTGTTCTTGATTAGTTGGTCGACTGTTTCAACGACAATCTCCGATACATCGTATGTGATAATGTATTCGCGAATAACGTCACGTGTGACTTGTGATTGGATTGTGATGGGAAATCCACAAAGACCACGCTCGCAGATGAGGTCAGCGAGACCTTGAGTAAAGGCATGCATAGAAGTGCCATTGAGCACTCGGATGCGAGGGAAATAGCCTGGAGAGTCGTTGGAATACTCGACCGAGTCGGGATGAGTCTTCATGATCTTCTGCGCAATGGAGGGGACCATTGAAAGAACCTCTTGCAGTGAAGCCCACCGTTCAGGAGTTCCTTCAATGGGCTGTTGCAGGCCCATTGTGTAGACGAGCTCAAACTTGACGCCAAAGTTCTCATCACTTTCATCGACAATAAAACGTGAGTGGGTGTCCATGTAAGATTGAATATTGACGAGCTCACGCCCTACAGCTTTACGGCCAGGTGACAAAACAGCCTCGACACCTGCAAGCTTCAACGACAGCAGATGCTCAGGTTGCACCAAAAGTATGCCACCAGAGGTCTGACAATCTCCAAGAAGGTTCTTGAATGAGGCGACGTTTTCCAAGGAAGGAGCAATGTCTCGTGTGTATGGAAGCTGGTACACACGGCGATTGACGAGATGTCCCAGCTTGGCAAGGAGGCCTTGGAGCATCTGAGGCGCCTGCGGCTTGCCTACCACCACACAAACAACGCGGGAACCATCGGCAAGAGCACAGGCTACAACCGGAACGATGACGGATGACTTTCCTTCGCCCATGTTGAGCTGAGTGACGCAGTTCTTGTGGTCAGGCGGGTTCATCATCAAATGGGCAACATCCTGTTGAACCTCACGGATCAAAAGGTTTGATTCAATCTCAAGGAGCAAAGAGTCGGGCTGGTCAATTGGATTCCACAATATATGGCCCGGGTTTCTCAACTCGGCAAGAAGTCCAGATGTATCTTCTAGATGGATAGCGGAAACCATGCGGTTGGCTCTTTGCAGTTGAGATATGGCAATACCATATGCAATGATGACGGATTTCCAGCTAGTAGACAAGGCCACTTCTTTACTCTGATGGACACGAGAAAGACGTGACAGAAAAAAGGCACGGCTCTTGAAGCGGAATATAAAAGGCCCCATATTGGCCGCGATACCCTCACTGGCACACAGTTTCTTGTACACGTCCATAATAGCCCTATACATGGAATCCACCGTTTTCTGTCTTTGAGTTTGAATTTCCAAGACTTTGGCCTTGACATACTTGTCAATTCTTGTTTGAGGTCCCACGAGATGCTCCAGAACGGATGTCTCATCAGGATACACAGAAAAGCCAGTGGCAGAATTTGCATCAAAAACGGAGACGCTTTGCTGCAGATCCTGAATATACCCCTTTTGATGGTTCGACTGCGCCTTGTTGGATAACTCGGATATCAGCTCAGTCAGGCGATCTTTGGGGGTCTTGCCTCCGATTTGCCTCATGACGGTAAAGGCAGGCTGCGTGACAGGAGATGAGCGGTGGGACAAGATATTGGCACAATGATGTCCAATGTCAGTTGTGAAGAGATGGCCAGTTGGAGACTTGATGTGAGTGTATTCAAGTCTCTTGGGGAGCAAAATCTCCGGAGTGTGTGTCATGCGGTCACAGCGATTTTCATCGGCGTTTTGTTGCTCCCAGTCCAGGCCACGCTCATGAAGACTCTGCAAAAACTCCCGTAGCTGGAGGTTCCGGAACCAGTCATTGAAAAGAGCCTTGACATCTCTCTTTACGGCGCTGATGGAAAACCACTTCCACTCATCCATCTCGATAGTACTCCAAGTGGGCGACATGATTGGCCATTCTTGTATCACATCACTGGCCAATTCCGTAGCCATGCTAGTTTGATGTGCTGTTACCGCTTCCCTATAGACTCGACATTGTTCGTAGTCAAAGGTAGAAATGGGACCCCAGGCGCCTCCAAGATGAGGGCAGTTGGTCCAATCTTTGGTGTGGTTCAGAATGACAGACTCAATAAGAGCTGCACTGGGTGTACAGCCATGGGATGTCTGTATGGGACCACCAAGGCATTGATGAGGAGTGGGGTTCCCAGGACGTGTATCATTCCACTGAGACAACAGCCAAGTGAGAAGTTCCATTTCCACAGATGTATCCAATGCTAGACATGCGAGAAATAATGCAAAGTTGGCCTTGTTTAGAGTCTTTCCACGTGCCATTTTTGTGCAAAGTTGATCCACAAGAGCTAGAAAGTTGACATAAAGAGGCTTCTGCCTCTCGACAATATATTCCTTGCAGTAAGTCAACATATTTTCAGTGTCAGAAACTGGCCACGAACCTGCCACACAGCCAACGCCTGCCATCTTCCACCACATCTTTGTATCATAGTTGAGATATGATGGTGTATGTTTCTCAATGGCCGTGTTATCAAATACGGCAGACATGAGTCGATAGCAAGTTTGAAATTTGGGGCCATCATAGGAGCACCGTGCAAGGTAAATGGAGTCTTTACGGCGACAGCCAATGTGGTTTGCCCCAAGATCTGTAATCATGTACTCTGGTGATCTGAGCACGGCACGCTCCGCCAAGAACTCTTCTCCCTTGAACTCGGGGACTTTGGTCTTTGAGCGGTATAAAAAGTCCATGGCTGCAATACGCTTGAATAAACGAATAATCAGAATCTGGTACAGTTCGTTCTGAGAGTACGAATCAAGATCAGCTCTCCATTCCGCAGTCTCCATGACACGGAGACCTTTTGGGTAGAAACTTCGTACTGGGGATATGGCACATATTTCCTTCAGAATTTCTTCCGTGGCTGGAGAGATCCGTGTGGCCGACTGAACAGCGGCTGATTGTAGAATCTCAATGGCACGCTCGGTGCCGGTAACTCCAGTGAGGGTGTCTGGTTGGCAATGAACTGTAGACTGGGCATGGAGGTACGCGAGATATAGTTTGTCTATCAAAGTACCATTGTCAATCAGTCGTCCCAGAGTTGTATCAACATCGTATACGTGCATACGAGATGTGAATGTCGGAGTGATGTTGAACTGTGGGATACTCGGCTTGTTACTGGCAGCGGCTTTGACCGATCCATGCAAGATGAGGACTTTAGCTTTGGCCGAGTCTTGGCTATCACGAAGAATAAGCTTGTTTCTGATGCCAAACAAGGTTCCCAGGTTTTCATTTGAGCCGATACACATGCCCTGGAACTGGTCACTGTACAGTTTGCCCTCTTTTCGGTACATGTGAAATGAAATATCGTGCCGGGTCAGACGAATCATGACACGCTCAGGTTTCTTGACGAGTGTAATCTCAACATACTTGGAGTCGGGCTCCAAAGGACTGACTTCTTTAGCCAAAGATTTGAAAGTTGATGAATCACAAGGAATCAGTTTACTCAAGCATGTGATGATTTCCCATCTTGAAGTCTCGCTGAAGAAAGGCGGCTGCCTATCCATCACAACAACCATCTTCCAATGAGTGGGCAGGTCCACAAATGCTTGCTTCAGTGGGCGGAATTCAACTGACGAGGTGGAATGGTTGAACCAGTGTGTTACGCCATCAATCAGGTTATTGGGGACGACCGGGGAGAACATGGAAGCGGGCAAAAGATCTCGCCGAACACCGTCTTGATCCACCAAAGCAATGCTGACTTGCTCTTCGTCATTGTGCTGTCTGAACTTGGAACAAATATGCACCTGGTAACCCCGGATCGGCTGTCTAGCCATGACCGTGTATCCTTCACTCATCAGAGTAGAAGGGATCACATCGAATTTACCAGGTCCAAAAAGGCCCTGGCAGACGGGATGATTGCGAATCTTGACAGACAAGCCCGTGGCCGGCTCGCCATTTACGAGCAAGTTGCCAGTAAGTAGGTTGATATAAACCTGGTGACCTTGACTCGAACAGGTGAGCTCATGGCAATTGTTGCTAGGTCCTTGAATCCACGACGTGGAAGGCTGGAAGTCAGACCAGTAGCTTTGGACAGCAGCAGATATAGGCTTATATCCGAGGGTTTTGACGATAGCAATAACTTGACTTAGCACTTCGAATTTGGTTACTATCCATCTGTTCCTCATGCAAAGATTTGTTTGGGTGATGCCCTGGGTTCCGAACTCTGAGGTCAAGATGGTAGTCTCTAGGAACTGAGTGAGCAACTGCTCATCACAAGATAGCTGTGTCAAAAGAACTGCCTTGGGCAATGAAAATGTATCCGCTAGGAGGTAGATACCATCCTCCATCTTTTGGTTCACAACCGTGTCAGCGCTGCCATCTTTGACCTTTTCGCGTAGCCGAATTACCCATGCTTGAGATATCTCTCGTGCCCGTTTTAGTAACACAAGCACATCTTTCAGCATCGAGTCGGAGCAGTCATGTCTAACATGGGCAATGCGTGTTACGATAGCGACAATAATGGACATTGTGGTCGTGCAAGCCCAGTTTTCTTCAATGTGCGTCATGACAACATCCGCTGCTATGAGAATGTTCCGCACCAAAGATTCACTCAGTGTCTCGTGACACACCCGCTTAGATGTTCCATTAGCTGCGCCAGTTTGGTAGAGGCACTGCAAAATCACAATCAGAGCTTCCTCCTTGTTCAGATCGATCAAAGGAGAGGCCAACTGGAGCAGAATGTTGGACCATTGGAGACTCGGTCCATAGGGCAACGAAGCGAGATTATAAAACTCCTCCAGGGTTAAGTGCTTCGGACAATTCGACATCTGGGTAATGGCCTCATTTGGGTTGTTCATCTCGTTTGGATCCAACGACAGATCTTGTCTGGAGATGAAGCGATCAAGGACCCTAGAGGACGCAGGCATTTTAAAGCAAAGTTGAGCAATACATTTGCCAGAAATCAACGCATTCCCCAACTTCACTTTTGGGAACATTTTGTTGACGCTTCTGTCGAAATACTGCCACTTGGGCCCGTGGGTCAATAGCACGTCCTTTAATCGAGAAGTACTTGCATCAACACCACTCCGATGCGTACGCTTATGAGGTTTGGTGCTGGAAGCGATGGTCAAACTTGGCGCCGAGCAGTTCATGGCCATATCCAATGTCACATATTGGGATATGGTGCAGTAATGAGAGTCGTTGTGGTACAGGTCATTCTCAAAGACTTGATGTAAAAGGACAGTTGCCTCTCTCCACGACGTTAACCAATCTGGGGGGTTGAGTTCCACGATAAAGGCCTTCCGAGATGAATCTAGGGCAGGCAATGACTCTTCCTCAATCTCGATTTTGACCGCCCGTGCTTCTTTTTGCAGGCAACATTTCTGGCATCTGTTTTTCGGGTGATATAACGTAGAGTAGGGATTCCCCGCGCGGTCATAGCGGGTTCCAGTTTTCCAAGTACATGAAATCGATTCTGCTCTCCGAATCAAGTCATGATATTTCGTCCTTTGTTTCTCTAGTTCCTGTGTCTTGGCCTCCAGTTTATTTTTCATTGCTACCTCGGCGCGTTGCAGGGCTTGGCCGTATCTCGGGTGAAACTCAAATGCTCGATAGCTTGCGTTGTTGTGATGTCCAAAATTGCTACAGACATAGGACAAGGATAAGTTGGCTTCTGCATGTCGAGATTTGATATACGTCTCGACTTCCCAAAGTCTTTCGTAATCATGATGATCCTGCAGGACCAAGTTGTCGAAGCATTTAAGAGGAAATGAAGGGCTATATTCTGCAAATTCAGGCCATTCGTTAACAGACTTTGTGTCGAGAACAGTCCAAAGGGTGAGTAGGTTGAGTATGGACCGGGACGACGCAATGTGATCCTTAGAATAGTAACGCTGTGTGAGGTGAGAATACCTGCGCATCACAGCCAGAATAACCTCGTAGTCGGCCATCTTCCAGCTCTTTAAACTGTCACCACCTCGGATCCAGAGTTCAAAAAGTCTCAGGCCATGAAGTTGTTCTTTTGCATACTTGTCGAGGATATCGGCACTTAGGCTAGGCATAGAGGTGATATATGGCCAATCATAGGTTATCTGGTGGACATGGCTTAATCCCACACCAGGTGGTTTCAACTGATCAACAACAGACAGGATGCCGGTCAAGGTAAAAATTGTGCTGGCATTCTCGCCAGTCGTGCAGAGAGCGTGGGTATCCAGGCGCTGTTGGTCCTGCTTGACAGTACTCAACTTTCGAGCCTCAAGAATCCGAGCGTATTCCTGCAGTTGAGTCTCGGCGAACTGTTTAACAGGACCAGGCATGGCAAAACCAGACATTCCCATCTTGTGAAGACGTTGAGATAGCTTGCATGCCATATGATGGAGACAATCAGATGATGTTTTTGATGAGGCACACATACGCATCATGAATGCGGTTAGGTAAATCATAAAGGACTTGTATAGTTCCAAGCCTTGATCGCCCCGCTTCTGGTAAACCATGAGTTGTATCGATACCTTCATCATTAACCAGAACGAGGATCTCGTCCAGGGAAGAGCTGCCTGATTCCACAAGATTTCATGTCTGGTGCACTTTTTAATAGACGGTGACGAACCGGAAGCTCCCACGCTCATAAGTAAAGCAGCAAAAAACTGGGTAATCATCGTAGGAGAGCATGTATCGCGATTCTCTGCGACCTGTTGTCCGGCTTTGGTAACCGTCGGTTGGGCATCAACGGCAGTCTCACGACTCATCTTTGCAATAAAATCGGCGGCGGCTGCGAGAAAGCCATCTTGACTGAGTCGATCTTGAGTTACTTGGACTGCAGCGTCGGGGAAATTCCGTGCCAGGCGGCCATTGGTTGCAAAGACCTCCTTGTTCATGGTTGAAAGTTCAAACAGGGAGAAGGTATACTTTGATCCTGTATAGTGAACCAGGACAGCAGCGTTCTGAAGTCTGATAAATATGGGGATAAAGCCCTCTGAAATAAATGTTATTAATGTTTGATGGGATCTTCAAGTTGCCGATATTGCGGTTGAAGGGTTGATTTTGACAGCAATACATCCATCTTACTTGCCTTCACTCTGCTGAAGATCAGCCAAGCAGTTAGCAAGAGCTTCTCCAGAGATCTCACTCTTGTCTTTGAAATGGTGGAATGCAAACATAGACTCCAATCCACGGCGTGCCAGGGACCAGGCATCCCGAGTCGGGCCAGCCGTGATGGTGTCTTCGAAAAGCCGTGCTGCGGTGCACACATTGTCCGACAGAATGAAGTCTCGGTCATCCTCATAATCGTCTCCGGGGGGAGGGTTACGCGGAAGAAAGATGTGATCGACTATATACTTGATCTCTTCCGGCTTCAGGCAGTTCGCCGCCTCCGGTGCAGCCATATCGTAAAGTGGGTTTCAACGTCCCTTGAGAAGCTTTTGTCGTGATAAATCAAAATGTAAAGCTATTTCAAGTAATTGAATAGAGATTGGTGTACGGATGCCGTCGTTGATGTTATCGCCACCTTGGTTTGTCACAGTGGTTCAGAGCAATGAACTAAGCAAGGAATGATGCAAGAGAGGAGATCTCAGAGAGAAATCAAACTTTAGAGAAGAAGAGAAAGGCAATTACTTCTTGTTATCAGAGATTCTGTTATATATAGCCCAGTTGTGGGTAATAGCCCATATTGGGATGATTGGTTTCCTATTTAATCCAACATGTAATCAATATAATGCAAGAGGCCGACTGCATTTAGTGGGGTCTCATAAAAGTAAACATAACACCAGCATGTTCAGCATATCTTTGTAGAATAGTGCATTGTACATCCATCGTCCTTTTTGCATTTATTTCACATGAAGGTCGTGAGTTCGACCCCATGCATTGACATACAAAATCAGGTTTTTTTTTTTTAAGTTGAATTCGCAAGCGGCTGTCGCCTGTGAAAGGAATATTTCCCTTTTGGTGCCTTGCTTACGTCACTACTGCAACCCACTTCATCACCGTAAATTGCACTGTTCGTAACCCAAACATGGCTCTGTTTGGTCTTTACTGTCGTCACAATCAAAAATACACCCTCTGCAATACTTCCCGTCACAATTTCCGTGTCTCCATCAGTGGACGCCTTCCCCCCCTCCCCCCCTCGGCCAGCATCTGTCCTCTGAATGCTGCATTTTCAAATTTCCATTCGCTTCTGTCTTTGTCTCTGCGACGCCGCTCTGCCACGCCCTGGCACCGTCAGAACCGCCCATTGAAAATGTGCAACTCCGCGTTCGAGGTCACCCTCCCAATACCACAGTGTAGACATCTGCCGCACCACTGACATATCAAAACGAGCATAGTATCCACGGTCAACAAGGACAGTTTTATGCACTCAATGTTCATGTGCATGAGGGATATTCGCCAGCGGGACGGCATGGAAAACTACACTGGTGGCGAGTCCCACATGGCAGGAAAAAGGGACGTGAGGATGGATTCACAGCTGCAGTAAGTGACAGCTGCAAGATGCTTGTAAATGGCTTTATCAAGCAGGCCGGGCAGCATACATATATGGGTAGGTAAGCCCTTGTGCTTGCAGGTCTCCTATTATATATCACAATGGGATGCCCATGCTAGGCGTCAAAGTTGGAGAATACTGAACCTCCCACAACGTCGTCCTTCTCCCCCCCCCTTCTCCTATATATCCCAACCACGCCCTCGCCGCCGGCTCTACCTTCAACCCCGTAATACCCCAGATTTTCAAGTAAATCCTGGGGCTCGGTCTCGGCAGTGCCAAGTTGGCAGTATAGAGCAATCTCTATACGCAGTAGACTTGGGCCCCATTGAGGGAACAATGTGGCACACTGGAAGCCTCCATTAGCAGTGAAATGCGACGTTGAGAAGGCAAGGAAAAAAAAGAAAAAAGACACCTTGACACAGGCAAACTGTAGGTGGAGGGAACTGAGAAGACTTCTGTTTTTACCCCCATGGCTTCTTTTTCTTTTCTTTGCCCGGCGGACTCAAATTTGGATGGGTCCGAGTGGTGCGGGAGGACTCACAAAGTGCCAATGAGCATGGCATTAGACAAGAAGGGAGGGACGGGTTGGCATATAAAAGGGAGCAGGATCCTCTGGGAATTAGAGTTTGAATCTCCTTGTCCCACGTTCTTTGGGCATTGTAGGGTTTGTGTGTGTGAGAAAAACAGCATCACAATAAGCTTGGCCTACTCTTGTCTTTTGTATATATTCAAATCATGGCGGAACATCATCGAGAACATAGACAGAGGCCGACAAAGCGGCGGGCTCAGATGAGCTGTGATCGATGCAAGAGTCGAAAGACCAAAGTAAGTTGATTGTTTACACCTCCAATCTCTCCATCTATTGTTCGTCCATCCATTTCTAACTTTGCTTAACAGTGTGTCAACCCAGGTACCTACATACCTACATATACGATAGCCGTCTACATTAATTTGCCGGTATAGAACGAACCCCCATTAACATTATTATTTGTCATAGTCCCTGGTCCGTGCCAGTTCTGTGCATCAATCGGTGTGCCCTGTCACGTCGATCTTTCTCGCCGCCGTCAACGTCCTTACTACCAAGTCTCTGAAGAGGAGTTCCGCTACATGGCTCGTGCTTTGGAACATTTCATGCCCGACACTCCATTGAATCTAACCAATCTAAGAGACTTTGTGCAGAGGATTGGCGATGGAGCCTCTGTAAAGGAACCGGCCAGGAGAGATAGTGTGGCCAGTAGGATGACGGAGGGTGGTGGCGGTGGCGAGGGCGAGGGCGGGATGCCGATGGAGACGACACCAGAGTCTAGTGCTGCTTCTTCTTCATCAGTTGTTGGGGGCGGCGGTGGTATGGGCTCTACTATGGTTAGTGGAGGTGGGTTGGACGATTCTCTAGAAGACATTGATGGTGTCTTCAGTCCAGCGGAATGGTTGGTTCAAGATCAACTGGGGATCGAGAGTAAGGATCTCTCTCTCTTTCTCTCTCTCTCTCTCTCTTTCTCTCTCTATATATATATATTTGATTCTTTATTCACTTTCATCACTGACTTTTTCTAGGGTTCATTGCTCCCAGGAGTTCGCTTGCTTTCCAAGACATTGTTACCAAGCATCTTCAACCAAACTCCTCGATATCTCGCCCGCCTACTACGCCTCTATCGTCAACACCGCTGACCCGCCGAGACTCTGCCCAAGTTCCCGGAACCCAGATATTCCTTCCACGTCGCCATCTCTTGACCCAGTGTCTGTCCCGCTTCTTTCAAGACATTCACTCAGTCTATTGGCTCTTTCACCCTGAAAGTATCACCGCGATTGTCAATCGACTGTATGCTGGAGAGTCACGAGCAGCGTCGCCAGCTATCATGTGTTGTCTCTACTGCATCCTGGCTCTCACTGGCGAGAGTGAAGCAAAGAGATGCGGTGCAGAAGTGGAAGCTCCCGAGGATCCCTCTGCGAGATATCTTGTACTGGCAAAGGGGATGATAGCAGAGCTATATGACCGAGCAGACATTGACACAGTTCGGGCCCTGTGTCTATTGGTAAGCATCTATATCCCTTTTTTCTTTTTTTTTTTTTCCATGTTCCAAAGATTTCCCCGTCTTAACTTTCTCTAGGCCTTGCTCCATCATCCATCATCGCCCCAGCAGGCTTACCTGTATATTGGCTCTGCTGCTCGTATTGCCTATAGTCTGTCTCTTCCAATCAAGAAAGAGAATGCATCATGCCCAATCATGACTCGCCAACTCGGGCTTCGCCTCCTCTGTACTCTTTACCTTTTGGATCTCGACATTTCACTCCCCAATGGCTATCCGCCCGCCCTATCAGTCCACGATGCCATCTCCCGAGACTTGCATTTGGCAACTGAACAACTGCTCTGTGCCGGGAGCTTCATACCGCCCGGCTTCCAAAACACTGCCTCTAAACTCTCGCAAATCACTCGACAGGTCCTACAACGCAGCTGCCCAAGTATTGGCAATCCCAACGCCCGTTCCTCTCTTGCCGAAGTCTTGGAGTGCGTCTCGGCATTGCATGCATGGCGTGATGCATTACCGCTTCCATTCCGTGATCCAAGAACAGTTCTGGCATGTCATGCACGGTCCATCTCTATACTGCATCTACGCTACTTCAGCGCCATGGTTCTAGCAACACGTCCATTCCTGCTGTATGTGGTCGACTCTGGCGCCGCAGAACTCTCAGTAACAGCTCGCCGAAAGACATTTCAAGATTTGGCATGTCTCTGCATTGATGCGGCCGAAAGATCGCTAGATATATTGCGGAATATGCAAACACGAGGTCTTTTGTCCAGTCTGGTGGCATTGGATGCAGGGATCGTGGTTGAGAATGTGCAGATCTTTTTACTAGTAGTCGTCACCAACTCGCACAAGAGCAACGGCAACGAACAGACCTACAGCCGGAAAATCCGCCAATGTCTAGAGATTCTCCAGACAATGGAGGCAACACCCAGTGTCGAGGCTGCATGTCGGACTGTATGCACCCAGCTACGGATCCGAGGAATCCCCGAAATGGAGGCACCCATTACCGTTACCACCGATATCTTGTCGGGCAGTTTGTCTGACATGGCGTCAAAGACAAGTCCCACTAACGGAGTTTCAGAGGGGATCGGATCCCCGTTTGATGAGTTTTTTCTAAACTTTGAGTTACCGATGGACTTGTATACAGAGACGACGACGAGTCCGGCAACGTGTGCGCCGGCGCTGTTTGAGTCTGTTCAGCCCAAAGGTCAGCTCAAAGGATTGGGATTTACAGGATCATTGGAATCTGGGATGTCAGACTTGCAACGGGTAATTTTCCAGGAGATGTGACATCCTGATTAGAAGAATGAGAGAGAGAGAGTGATGTCATTGGGTGGGTTTAACCCATACCCTAATGCAGCTGTATAGCCTGAAAAGGAAGAATTACAGGAAATTCACGCAAGAAAAAGTTGAGGCTCAATGTTGAATGATTTCATTGAGTAAAAGATACAGTGTTGAGTACAGTATTAGAGGGGAGAGGGGAGAGGGGAGAGGGGAGAGGGGGAAGGGATACCAATATAAAATGCTATATTGATACTCTGATTTATGATCTAATTCAAACTTGGCTTTATTTATATATTTCTCATTATTGAATGAAAAAAAAAAAAAAAATTTACTTCACTTTTAGATATTTAACCAGCTTTTCATCAACAGATATCATCATCATCATGCCTGTAAGTATCTTTGTACAGTTTATCCAGATCTCATCATGACACATCATAACTGACCAGTACTTGATAGACTCTTCCGCCTCAAATCGTCCTGCTGGGTGATTCGCTCATTGAGTTTTCTGTACCCGTCAAAAACGGCTTCTCACTTTACGCTGAGCTTCAAAGCTGTACGTTTGTTCACTTACTTGTCCCTCTAGAAGAAAATAGACATTCTCTTCTGACACTTTTCTTACAGATTACATTCGTCGATACGATGTCGTGAACCGTGGGTTCTCCGGTTGGAACACTACCAATGTAGTCAAGTACCTTGATGAGATATTCCAAGCCCCGTCCACCTCTGTTGCCCCCATCAAGTATCTGGTACGTACTAACCATACTGTCTCCGTTGTTCAATCACAAATATTAACCGACGGCCACCCCCCCCCATAGGCCATCCTTCTCGGTGCCAACGATGCCGTCATCCCCATGTCCACCACTATCCAACACGTCCCCCTCGAAACTTACAAACAAAACCTCGGTACCATCATCACCCATCCCGCCATCGCCGCTCACAACCCCACCATCCTCATTGTCACTCCCCCCCCCTTTGACGAAATCAACGGCACTGTCCTCGACCTTGCTCAAGGTCATGCGTCTGTCACTCGGACTGCCGCCATCTCAGCCTCGTACTCACAGGCTGCCCGCGACGTGGCTGCCGAGTTCCCTGGTGTCAAGTTGGTTGATCTCTACAAGGGGATCTTGGACAAGGCGATTGAAATGGAGGGGAAGGGCTTCAAGTATGAAGAGTATGGTGCGTGGTTGGGAGATCCAAAGACTGGGAGACGTGGGGGGTTGGGCAGTTTGTTGCCGGATGGGTTGCATATGAATGGTGATGCGTATAGAGTGTTTTATACGCTGTTGCGGGAGCATTTGCCTGCAGTTTCAGAGGAGAGAACTGATTTTGTGTTTCCTGTTTGGTTGGCCATTAACCCTCCCAAGTAAAAGAGGCCTAGTCTACTGAATCGAATCTTTACAACTTTGTTAGTGGTGGCTCGGCCCCCGAGAATGCAGAGCATCGGACAGTGGTACTACGGTGCATAATGGGTTGAACACGTACAGAG
Organism: Bretziella fagacearum; assembly: GCA_002018255.1. NCBI lineage: Eukaryota > Fungi > Ascomycota > Sordariomycetes > Microascales > Ceratocystidaceae > Bretziella > Bretziella fagacearum. The sequence goes on along the minus strand of MKGJ01000048.1, from coordinate 12,210 downwards.
CCCTGAACCTGAAACGACTTAATAATATGCATACACAGTGCCCTTGGCCAAGCATACAACCACTGTACACCGACCTTGAAATTGCCATATCAAGGACGTTTCAACATTGGCATTCAGTTGCCAACTATCGCGAGCCATGAAAACACATCAATCAAACTTCATCATCGCCATGTCAGTCATTACCGTGGTAACTTGCACGTGACTTTCCTTGTAGCCCTGGCACGCCCTGCATCTCTTTGTATTTCTCATCACTGCGCAACATTAGATAACCCCGTTGTCCCCTCCCCCCATATCGTCGTCTCATGGAAATCCTGCCGGCTGTCAAACAATAGAAGCCCCTCCTCCTCCTCCTCCTCCTCTTAAGAATTGAACCTCCAAAGAGGCCTTGCTAGTAAACTAAACCTCAACTTAAATGCCAAGTACTGCCTTTGCGGCCGCCATTGTTTGTTCATGTCTAACCGCGAGCTCCCTTTTTCATTCTGTCTGTGCTTTTTTTTCTTTTTATCGTCACACGTCATTATATGTAGTCCTTTTTTTCATACTTGCACAAAACTCTAAATCGAATCCATCTTTTCCCAATCATTCCGCATTCCTCGTATCCCGATTCTCCTTGGGACACTCACTCCTCGCCAACACGCCATCATCATTCACCGAAAAAACCCTCACTCTTGCCAAAACCCAACAATCTCTAGGCATCTTTTTTTTTTTTTTCTTCTTCTTAGTAACTACTTTCGGGAAAAGTCCGCTTTAATTTTTTA
>MKGJ01000048.1:0-11408 GCA_002018255.1 Bretziella fagacearum | reverse complement strand
CCGAAAAAACCCTCACTCTTGCCAAAACCCAACAATCTCTAGGCATCTTTTTTTTTTTTTTCTTCTTCTTAGTAACTACTTTCGGGAAAAGTCCGCTTTAATTTTTTAGAGGTTGACCTCCCACATCTTATCAAAATTTTGGTAGTTTCCTTTTGATAATCGTGCTTACGTCTACACCTTCCTTCCATTGAAATCGCCCACTAAGAAAAAACGCACACAAAAAATTCCCGGTGGAATTTGCAGTTTTTTTTTTTTCTGCCTGCACTATCACCAAAAAAAAAAAAGAAAAAAAAAAAGGAGAATTTACTGAGTCATCCATCATCGTGACTGGAATTCTCTAAGCGACCATAGAAACAACATTTGTCGGCTATTGAACTCTTGATCCTTTTCTATTTGTTTCCCTTGTTTTGTTTCTTTTTTTTTGTTCTCTCGCCGCTGAATGCCCGCCTATTGTGCTTTGACATTTTTACCGACAAAACCCTCAAACCACATACACTCCACGCAAGGCTGCGACCCTCATGTCCATGCTTTACTACGCTTTTGTCTCCAGAAACATCAAATCTTTTCTTCCCTTTTCCTTTCCCTTGTCAACTTCATCGCAAGTCACGGTCTTTTCTTCTTTTTCTTCTTCTTTTGGGCTAAACTCTTTTGTCACCCACCATTGACAATCCAATCGTCTTATCTAACCACCCTCCCCCCCCACCCACTACATATATATCTTCTTCAACAGACAAACTAGCAACTTCAACCTTCCGCTCCATTCCCCACGACTCCTCATCATTAGTGTCGATATATAGTTGGAGTCTCCATCATCCATAACGACTAGTTCTTTCACAATTCGTGTTACACCGTTTCTCATTCGCCTCCCGAGAGTCAACTATACTCATTCGTCTCCAATAATCAACACTACATCGGCATCTCCCTTGAACCTTTGTATCCAACCACATCAACCTTGCCCGTCGTACTGTGTTACTCCAACAGTTACCATCGTGAACTTCTACATGGTTGTCTAAAGTGGTATAACTCATCATAGGGATTCATCACTACCTTTAGCTATCCACTTAACCTGCCGCCGCATCCCTCCATTTGGGCTTCTTTTTTTTTTTCTCAGTGTCGCAGACCTCCCCTTGCCATTGGCGTACTACATCAACGTTGGTATCATCGTATCGTCAGTTCTAGGACCGTGAAGCAGACACACCCCACTATTCCGGTGTGTGCTCTACCTCCGTTGGCCTTGGTCGCTTGCATGCGATTCCAAGGGGCCTTGGTAATTCCTGCCTGTCTTTTTGATGTTTTTGAACCTTTCTTGGCTTCCTTTTAAACACAGTTCGCTTTTGCTTTTGCTTTTTTTTTTTTTTGGTGTCTTTGAGCATCCGGGTATTACTCGGCCGTTGCCATTTCTTTGCAGTTTCTTGTCTAGTGCCCCGCGTTGTTCGTGATATCTTCATACCCCCCCACACACTCCAATATCCTGCATCACTGTCGCCCCAAATAGTCTCGACTCGGCTCGGTATGGATCCTAGGTTCGTTGTAAATCGGGACGAGTTCAACAACCTGCAGACCGAAGTGAAGCACCATGCCGATCGGCTGAGTCGCCTGGAGCGGCGGCAACAAGACGATGCTACCCTAAAGAGTGTTTGGAACTCGCCTTTTCCCAGTGTACTTGCCGGAACACCCCAGCAGGGTAAGTTGTTCCAGTCGTTTGGTCTGTTTTTCTTGCTTTTCTTTTTACCTTGCGCTGCGTCTCTTCTCTCTCTTTTTTATATTTTTTTTTATATTTTTATATTTTTATCTTTTTGCGCATCCCCTATGAAACATGTCTACTAACATTGATTCATTCCTTCCTGTCCAGAACCCGTCGACCCTGCGAACCCCAACGACTACTTTGATCTCGATGAACAAGGTGACCACCTTCTCGGTTCTTTGCACCTTGATCCCACCGACGATGAACCAATCCGCCGCGGGAATGCCTCTCGGGCAAATAGCGTGCGCTTTGCTGAGAGCGCAATCCATGGCACCGGCTGGAACAGCCAGCCTCGCAACTCTGGTGACTTTGGACTAGTGCGCCCTGGGAGTAGCCTTTTAATGGAGCGGTCTCTTTCACACAAGTCTGACGGTCGGCATAGCTCCGCTGGGCACTCGGTGCACTCTATTCACTCCGCCATGTCTGGTCGCGCCAGCAGTTTAGGACTTGATGTCGACGACGACGATTCTTCAATCGATATGCCAGTGCCGCCACCGAGTTTGTTCATAATGGGCTCAGTTCCTTCAATTGTGCGGTGCTGGCTGACGCCCAAGTTCTCCCATGAGAGTCTTTTGTATGCTGATATCTGTACCGGTTCGCAAAAATCGACTCTGGACTTTGCCCTTGCCAAGGAACTTGACCTTCACCACACCCTTGAACGAGACATTAATGGCAACTACACTATTACGATTCCCGTGTTCCTTGCAGAAGCAATCATCACCCACCCGCACTCACGTAACGGCGCCAATTCTCATCAAATTCCGAGTATATTGGTCACATTTGAGATTGTTGGCTTTGACACTAATGACGTCACTGACTCAGTTGGGTTGAAGATCTTCCTTGGCAGCGATGCACTTCGTGCCAACTCGGCCGATGTCCTCTTGTCACAGAACAAGGTGGTCTTGTACAGCATTGAGCGTGACAAGTTGGCTGTTCCGTTTGTGCGCCCCGAGGATGAGAATGTGTTCCGCAACATTGTGACTCGTAACATGACCAAGATGAGGACTGTGGTACGTCTCGACGCTACTGCTGCTCCCTTTGTATCTGGTAGTGATGTCAAGTCGATTAGTTCTCGCTCAGTATCCAAGGGACCGGATTCGAGGCAAAGTTTTGCTGATCGTGCCTCAAGACCATCATCTCCTGAGCCCGTCTTTGCAGCTCTAGCATCTGCCAAGTCCGCATTGTTTCCAACTCCCTCAAGCGTCCGCTCCGAACTTAGTGATACTGAGAAGCTCGTTTCCAAGAACTCGTCAATGTCACTGTCTGAAAATGGCAGCTTCAACATCACCAAGGACATGACCATTTCAACTATTGTCAACAACACTCTCAGTGGTGCTGCGAGCAATGGAGCTTCGACTGCTCAGACGACACCGACAACAGAGACGGACAAGCGACGTGAGTCCAACGCTGGTATCTGGGGATCATGGCGCAACGGCGCCATCAGCAATGAACGTGAGAATGGCCTGAGTGGATACCAGCCTGCTAGCAAGGGTGGACGCAACATGAAAGTCCTAAAGCCTAATCGGTCGACCTCATCACGGGTTAATGGCAACATCAGCAGCGCCGGCACTGGCAACAGCAGTCTCGATACTACCTCTACTAGCACTAGCTGGAATACAACAAGCTGGGACTCGAAGCGCAAGGATAGCACAAGTGGCTCAAACGGTCAACAGCAGCAACAGCTACAACAGCAACCTCACAGCTCATTTTCAGCGACATCTGGAACTTTGAGCATGGGCCTACAATCACAAACCCCCTCAACACGTTGGGAGAACAAGCGTTCGGTCAGTGTCAGTGAGCCCAAGATGCCAATGGGGTATCCGGTGCGTGAGAGCGGGCGACAAGGATCGTCGGCGGCATCGTCGACGTCTGGGACGACGGGGAGAACCACGGCGAACCCAGTTGGTGTGGCGTCGGCCTTTTCATGGATGAACCCAAACGGTTCAAGCAAGCCACGGACAACAGTTGGGGAGTAATCATCAAGGGTAGTATCGGAAAGGAAAAGAAAGGAAAGGAAAGGAAAGAGAAGGAAAGGGGGCGGGGGCGGGTGAGCAGAAGCGGGAAATATGGGGGACAGGAAGAGGTCTACTTTTTTGAACAAATTCCTGGATCGCACTCATTGTAGCTTTGAGCTGTTGAAATATCATAAAAAAAACTCGAAATATCTTAGATTTATATTACATACCCCCAGACAGTATCTCTTTTCCCCCGTGACTAACTTTTCGTCTCGAGTCCAGACGATTCCGGAACCTCTAGCTTCTCCAACTTGGCCATGGTCAACCACCGCAAATCACCAGCAACCGTCGCCCCCCGCAGCTTCCAAATCTCATCCACAAACGCCACTGCAAAGGTTCCTGGACCCTGAACATTCTGTCTCTCGGCTGCCATCTCGGCCGCAACCTCGTACAACAACATGGCTGCCAGAACCGCTACTAACTTATCACCACCAGCCACCTGCCCGGCAATCGCCAACGCTGCGGATACAACAGTCCCCAGTATGCACCCCGTGCCGGTGACATGGCTGAGTAATTCGTGGCCATTCCGTATGGCGTAGGTACGACGGCCATCGGAGATGACGTCAGTGACGCCGGTGAGGATGACGATGTTGCGTTCCCGGGTGGCAAGAGAGGAGGCGAGGATGACCTTTTGGGGGAGGGAAAGGGAAGAGTGGGAGTCGACGCCACTTTGTTGGGGAGTAGTATGGGAGGAGTAGACGGTGGAGATTTCTCCTTCGTTGCCCTTGATGACGTCAAAGTAACCAGTGGCCAAAAGGCTAGAGACGGCGTTGCGGCGGACAGAGGTAGCGCCGGCGCTTAAGAGGGAGTTAGCAACGGCGGGTGTTTCCGGAAGGTGAAGGTAGTACAAAGGGCAAAATGACTAATGTACGTGAAACTAATGGATGGATGGAGGGATTATCACGGGGAGACTTACCCTACTGGGTCAAAGACAACGGGGCGGCCAACGACATTGTAGGATTTGATGGCCTTTTTATAGTTCTCAAGGCCCTCGGGAGTGGCGGTACCCATGTTGATGACTAATGCGCCACCAAGGTTGGCCAAATCGCCAGCTTCGTCGCCATTGTTTGACATGATGGGAGACGCTCCAACAGCCAAAGCAACATTGGCAGCAAAGTTTTGAACTACCAAGTTCGTCATGTTATGCGACAACGGCTTCTTGGCATCGATCGCCTTGATGACTGCCGGAACAGCCGCCAAGATCTCCTCTGGTGTTTCCAACAAAGGAGAGTCACCAGTCGGCACAGCAGCAAACGGCGGAGGAGACTTGATAAGGGAGAGCAAGGAACTAGTGGCGGCGGCTGGATCTTGGGCGCCGATGATGGCGGAGACAATCGCTATGCCATCGAGGGATTTCTTCAGGGTGGCTGATTGGTAGAGGACGCGCGGGATGTTGCTGGCATTGAGGCCGCCGATGCAGACGGTTTTGACGTGGCCGAAGCCGGCGGCGGCCATGGCGGCGAGGATTTCGCGGACGCCAGCGGTGCCGATGATTTCCTTGGTGTCTGTTTTGGTGCTGGTGGCAAACACAGTTCCAATCCCAACATAATCCGCTCCATCTCTACACGCTTTCAGCGCCGTCTCGACGTCATTGACTGTAACGCCGATAATCTTATCGGGGCCCAGGAGCGCCCGGGCGTCGGAAGCCGACATGTCGTCTTGGCCAATGTGGACGCCGTCGGCGGCGATTGCGAGGGCGACGTCGAGGCGGTCGTTGATGAGGAGGGGGGTGGAGGTTGCGTGGCATTCAGTGAGGAGGGCGCGGGCTTCGTGGATCATTGTGGAGGTGGGGGTGTTTTTGGCGCGGTATTGGACGAGGGTGACGCCACTGAGGATGGCGGAGCGGACGATGGGGGGGAGGAGGCGGGGGCCGAGGATGGCGGGGGTGTTGTCGGTGACGAGGTAGAGGGAGTAGTCGACGGTGGGCTTCATGGTGGGCGGTGGTGGTGGAGAGTGATTTTGATGAATATTCATAGTGATATGAATTTACAATTTATGAATGATATATATATTTAATCCCTCAAAATATTAGCATAATTATTTATTTCTCAACAAAAATCAAGGCCGATTGAGCCACTGACGAGACAGCGAGGATGTTCCGTGGTAGTGGAACAGACCCTAATTTTAGTAACCCTAAAGGGACATCACGTACCAAGATACTCTGCTAGAGCTCATCATAGAAAAAAAAAGGGAGGATTTTAAACTATCAAACTACAAGATATCATACAAATCCAAGACAGCAGATTAAAGAACCACCATATCTCTGCCAATCTTCAAACTACCTCCGCCCAACTCTCTGCTACCCACATGTTCTCCTCTGCAAACTCTCCCCATAATGACTCTTCTAAATCCTGAAATATCGGATCAAACCCATCTATCTCAGACAAATTAACTGGTATCATGGTCGGTCCCATCGTTCGTATCTCGGCCTGCTGATCATATCTACCCAAAGTCTGCATCTGTTGTTGTTGTTGTTGTTGTTGTTGTGGTTGATGTTCCTGCTGCTGTTGCCGCTGCATCTGAATACTTCCCTGTGTCACTGAACCCCCCACACTCGACCCAACTCCCCCAATTCCCACCGAAGACGCCAACCGCGACATCCGAACCGTCAAACTCCGCTGCGTTATCCCCTGCCTCAAAATCCCCGAAACTTCAACCACCTCATCTGCTGCCGCAAAACCACCCTCTGGAACCAACGACGAAGACTCTGAAATAATCCTCTCCATTTCCTTCTCAAGCATGACTCGCAGGTTCCTCAATGTATTAAGTAACCGTTCAAAGGGATCCGCCATATCGTGGCTGCTGTTGGCGCGGACTTTGGCGGCGGTGGCGACGGCTTCGGGGGTTTGGTTGTGGAGGATGCTGCGGATGTCGATTAGGGCGTCCATTTCGCGGATTTGCGTATCGATGACGGCCATGAGGCCGAGATGTTGGGCCACAAGGAGGCGGTTCCAGCCGGAAGCTTTCTTGATTAGGAGTTTCAGGGAGGTGAGGATGGCGTAGGCAAAGTCGTAGCTTGATAGACAGATTAGGCGTTTTGTGTCGGGGTGTTGGGGGGTTTCGGGGATGTAGTTGGGGGGGAATCGAAGGCCAAGATGGACTTTTATAGCGGTGGTACAGCGCCAAAGGAGGTCTAGTCGTTGTTGGATTTTGAGTTGGGCACAGAGAGAATCAGAGAGGGCAACTTCATAGAGGAGGGCTTCAGCGATGGCCATGTGGGAGTTAAGGGTTACTAAATTTGGGGGGTTAGCACGTGATTTCATGGTTGGGCTTCATCTTTGGCACTAACCATTTTCACGGTGTTCAGGCGGTATAGCAGCCTTGAAGGTTTGGATTTGATGCTGGAAATTTAGAATCACCATCTCCAAAGGTGCCGCCGGCTGAGAGATTGCATCGTTGCCAAAGTTTGTTCTTGATATTGTGAGACTGATGGAATGTGAGAGCATCTGAATCCGCATCAACTGAAGAAGAAAAGAATCACTGGGAAGGGCCATTTCTTTTTCGATAATGGCGCACCAACTGTCAACTGAAGCAATGTCCATATGAGAATCGGCACGTTTGTTTGTTGTAAAGACACTATTAGAGAAGAGGTTAGTTCCTATACCAACATAGCCAGCCATTATCACTTACTAGGTGTTCAAGTAATAGACACCGGTAAATGCCCTCACTTGCTCCAACAGGCCCTCGTCAATCTCGCCCGTGGGTTCCCCCTCTCTCCTCGTCATATTCACACACAAACTCCGCGCCAAGAACAAAAAGTTGGTCAACTGAAACCCATTCAAATCAAAATGCATCCAAGCAATCACCAACTCCAACGCCTGCAACAAATCTAGATTCTTCCTCGGCCGTCCCAAGAAAGAAGCCGCTACAAGCAACTCCATCAACTCTTGCATTGCTGCCATCTGCCGAGTGCCTTCCCAGAACAACTCGGCCATCATCACTGCCCGGAATAGGAGGGGCCGGTTGACGGAGAGTTCGGAGACGGTTATGTTGGGCGGTATCACGACGAATGGGAATAGAGGTTGGCGAGTGGCTATAAAGTTGGCAAGGAGTTTGGCGGCTTCCGGGGAGTCACCAGAGGGCCATATTGGGGATGGCCGACGAATGTTGCGGTGGTTAGATGCGGATGAGCATGTAGATGAGCTAGTGGCTGGTGTGGCAATTGCTGCAGTAGTTGATACAGGAGTTCCCAATGATGGATGATGACTAGGGAGTGGGGTATTTTCGACGGGTGACATTGGAGACGCAGACCGTGAAGGACCACAAATCCCCGGCGATGACATGGCATTATCCGGTGACGGAAACAAATGTCCCAGATTCAACCCTCGTTCCCCCGCTCTCTTCCTCTTCTTCAGCGGAGGCTCTTCAGGCACCAAAAGCGACGTATCAACCTCTGGGCCCTGACCCACTCTCGACGTTGGTCTCCCGTCATCCATAGCTTGTGGTGACACAGTGTGTGCCGCCTGCAGCTGTGCCGTAAGGTTATCGAGACGCTTCTCTAACTCGGAGACACGTGTGGGTTTGGAAGCCTTTTTGGGTCGAGGTGGTGCGGGGGTTTGGAGGCCGCAGGGTTTGGAAAGGCGGTGGCATCGTTCGCAGATGGAGAGGCCGGGGGGGCCGGGGGGGCCAGGGATGCAGCGGGCTTTGGCCTTGGCGCAGGTTATACAGGCGCGGGGGCCTTTGGAAGGGCGGGATTGGTCTAGAGGGGAGGGTATGGTGGAGGGTAGGGGCATTGTGTAGTTGGTAGTGTGGATAAAGGCAATTTTGCTTGGGGATGATCAAGTCAAGTTTGAAAGCCACAAGTCAATATCAAAAGCATATTGTATCCAGTTCGTCTTCTTATCTCGAGCCTTGATAGGCAGAGTTATTAGGCCTCAAGTATACGTAATCGCAACTCTAAATCATCCGATGCTTTCCAAGCTGTAAGCCGTAAGACGGGACCAAAAGATATTGATGGTTTGGGGGACGTGAGAACGGAGTTATCAAAGCCCAACGTCAGTGAATAACATAGATAGATGAAGAATATACTGAATTAACCAATCAATAGTTTTAAAAAGAGAAAAAAGACGAGAGAATTCAGAGAGCTTGTTGAACAAGAATTCCTGTTTTGTCTTTTGATAACTTGGACGGAATTTAACGTGCTGGAGCCATTCCAACGGAGTCGGAATGGCTTTTATCTCTTTGTGAGTCCGTGTCAAAGGTCAGATGTTTGTAGACAGTCTGTGCTGAGAATTTGAGAGGTACTTTTGGAACGAGTGGAGCTGGAGCAAAATCAAGTTTCTCCGTCTCCGTTGCTGTACCCTGGGATATATAATCTACGTTAGGGTTAATCATGGAGAATACAGTATTTATGACAGTGTACATACGGTCTGTATATGCAATATATACTAGCAAACACAGTGCGACATATATTCACAAAGTCACCTTCAAAATAAGAAAAAAATCGGAAATGGTGGGGGGCTTTTCTTTAGTCAGAGTTTTATATATACAACTGAGCAGCCAACAAGATCAATAATCAATTCAAATAAAGAAACGGGGGCAACCCTCACAAGAGTGAGCTGCAACGAATGGTAAATAGTTTGTTTGGCCACAAGGCGTCCAAGATTTGTGGTGAAAGAATAGATACACCAGATGTATTTTTTTTGTTACATCAATAATAACCCCAATTAGATGAGATTAGGTATAGACCAGCAGCCTAGGTCCAATAAATAAAAGGAAGGAAGGAGAAAAGAAATCTCTCTTCTCTCGATTAAACAGCAGCCGTAGCCGTAGCCCGGGGCTCCTCACGAGCCAAAAGAGCCTCAGTGACCTGGTTAACATTAACCTTGCCGCTAGCAACAATCTCCTTGGCAGCTTCTTCAATACCTAGCTGCTGCTCCGTCCAAATAGGTCTTCTCTCCGGCTCACCAGGTGTACCAACACCAATGAAACCGCCCTCAGCTGCCCAGTCACTAGTCCGCTTGATCTCCAGGCGGTTCCAAATCGAATCCAGCGCCGAGACGAGAGCCTCACGGTAGCGGCGAGTATGGCCAGGAGTAGGAGTGATACGAAGACGCTCCTGGCCAACGGGGACAGTCGGGTAGTTGATACTCTGCACGTAAATCTTGTGGTCCTTCAACAGCATATCCGAGGCCTCCTTGGCAAGACGGGCATTCCCAACCAAAACGGGCACAATGTGCGACGGGTTGGGGATAACAGGGATATCACGAGCCGTCAGCTCCTCCTTGACAGCACGAGTGTGCAGCTGCTGGAGGCGGCGGTCACCGTTATAGTCCATCTGGTACTCAATCGACGCACGGGCACCAGACATGACAGCCGGAGGAAGCGAAGTAGTAAAAATGAAGCCAGGAGCCAGCGAACGAACAAGGTCAACCAGCTTGTGGGAACCAGCAATGTAACCACCAACGCAGCCATAGGCCTTGCCGAGGGTACCGGTAATGATGTCAATGCGGTCCATGACGGTACCCTGGGGGCGGCCGGCGGCGTGAGCAGCCCAGTCAAGGTGCTCGGCGACACCGGCGCCATGAGGGCCATACATGCCGACAGCGTGGACTTCATCGAGGAAGGTGATGGCACCGTACTTCTCGGCAAGGTCGCAGATGGCCTCAATGGGGGCAATGGAACCACACATGGAGTAGACAGACTCAAAGGCAATAATCTTGGGCTGCTCGAGGGGCAGAGCGGCAAGCTTGGTCTCGAGGTCAACAAGGTCGTTGTGCTTGAAAATCACCTTGGTAGTACCAGAGTGGCGGATACCCTGGATCATTGAAGCGTGATTTAGAGTGTCGGAGAGGATGACGCAGTTGGGCATCTTGCTGCCGAGAGTAGCAAGCGTGGCATCGTTGGCGACATAGCAGCTGGAGAAGACGAGGGCGGAATCCTTGCCGTGAAGCTTGGCAATGGTTGCCTCGAGTTCAATGGCGTGGCGGTTGTGTCCCGAGATGTTACGGGTACCACCGGCACCAGAGCCGTACTTATCAAGGGTAGCGTGCATGGTCTGGATGACATGCTTGTTGTTACCCATGCCAAGGTAGTCGTTGGCGCACCAGACGGTGACCTTGTCCTCCTCGGTGGCCTGATGGGCGCGGGGAAACTCCTGGGCTAGGCGGTTGATGTTGTTAAAGTAGCGGTAGGATTTGTCCTTGTGCTTCTTGTCAAGCTGATCCTCATACCAGCCCTCGTAATCAAACTTGGGACCCTCGGACAGAGGGTTGATGGAGGCGATCTTATGGTGAGCTGGTGGGGTGCGAATTAGAGTTAGTGAGTGAATTCTGCCGATTTTTTTTTTCTTGGTTCAAGTAATTTTTCTTACCAGTCTCCTTGCTAGTAAAAACAGCAGGATCAGCCTCACGAGCACCCTGCGCCTTGCCGGAGTGAATAGCTCGCTTCTGCGCAAACTGATGCAGTCCGCGCAGACGCTGAACATCCTGGCGCTGCTGCGACGACGAGTGAGCAGTGGCCGCCTTGACAGCCGCCGAAGCAGCCGACAGAGCAGCAGCGGTGCTGTACTGCGCCGAGTGCGAAGCCATTGCCTTGCCCATGACGGGGCAGCGGTTGGCGAGTACCTGCACCTTGGACATCATGGTGCCGCCGCAGGGAGAGGAGACAGTCATGACCGAGGAGTCGGTGGTGGTGGCGGCGGCGGCGGC